>WYDI02026398.1:0-42031 GCA_009867235.2 Psittacus erithacus | reverse complement strand
CGGCGGGGGCAGGTGCGGCGGGGGCGGGCCGCGGGGGCCGGTGGTGACGGTGTGAAAATGGCGGATCTTTCGAAATACGGTGGCGGCTGCTGGCGGCTCCCGGCGGCTCCCGCCCGCCGATGAGGTGAGGCCCCCGGCCGGGGTCGGGCGAGGGAAATGATCGGGGCGGGGGAAATGATCGCGGCGGAGCGGGCGGTGGTTGCCGTCTCCGGCGTCATGCGATTCCAACGGTGGCGGCTGCTGGGGCTCGCCTCGCTGGGCCCGGGGCCGGCGGGCCCCAGCTGCTTTGGCCTACGGGACACCGCGGCGGGCGGTAGGGAGCCTTCGGGGCCGGGCGCTCCCAGGTCCCCGGTTGTGGCGGCGGCGGGACGCGGTGGCAGCTGGTTTTGGGCCAGAGACATTTCTCGACAGTTTTTGCTCTCTACAGCTACCTGAAAGGAGGTTGTAGTGAGATGGGATTGGTCTCTTCTCCCCGGTAATAAGTGACAGGACAAGAGGCAACGGCCTAAAGCTGCGCCGGGGGTGGTGTACGCTAGATATGAGGGACAATTTCTTCACCGAAGGGTGGCCAGGCATTAGAGCAGGCTGCTCAGTTCAGTGGTGGAATCACTGTCTCTGGAAATGTTTATAAACTGGATAGATGAGACACTTAATGACATGGTTTAGTGGTGGCCTTGGCAGTCCTGGAATAATGGTTGGACTTGATGAGCTTTAAAGGTCTTTTCCAGCCCCGCTGATTTTTGATTTGCCGGTGTGGGTCGTTGGAGGGTCCAGGCTGCCCCCAGAGGACCTCCCAGGGCTGTGCTGGACTTCGACCAGGGTGGCGACGACCTTGCTTTCTCTGCGGGGATGCTCACTCAGGCTCTGCTTGCAGAGTGGGGTGCGGTGAAAACGGCATAGTCTGTTTTCCACACTTCTTAATTCTCCCAAGTACGAGGGATGTACCTGTGCCTTCAGTGTGCTGCAGAACAGCTGAGAGCAGCTGTTGAGTTTGAAGTGAATTTAGCTGGACTGTCTTTTGGGATAGTCCCCGCTTCTGTTTTCATTGTTCTTGTTATGAGGTATATTGGCGATCAGAATATGTTACTAATTATTTGTGGCCTTGATTTTGAAGCACATCATGTACTAATTACGTAATGTTTGGGACGGAGGTTTTGAGTTCTGGAAAGCACTGTGGCATTGAACAAGATTGTGAGCAGGAGGAAAGCTCTCAGATGTGAGACTTCAAGTGAAGAAAGAACAGATATTTATATGGTCTTCCATTAGGCTCATCCTTCTGAACAGTTGCTTGAAATATATAGCAGTTATTGTAGAAAATACTGAATATGGAAAAGTAATTTAGAATATTCTTCGTAATGTCTACATAAAGCTGGCAGTAACAGGCAATGTCTTGTGTGTGTGGTTAGCTTATTCACAATAGCTTTGGCTGATTAGAGATAAGAAAAATAGCAAGATACCAGCTGAGTATTTATTTTGTTAAGGAAATCCTTTTGTAAAATAAAATGCATTAGACTTGTTTGGTGATTTGGGGCTTTTTTTTATTCCTCAAGATACCCAGTTTACATATGTGTCAGCAAGTGGTTACATATTTTGTACAGACTTGTATCAACCTACAGACAGATGTTAGGCTGTATTGCTTTGTAGGTCAGGCACTTTAAGGGCTGGCTTGGAAAGTGTATTAGAAAATACAGCCTAGATTCTCAAATGGGTTAAAAAATACTTCATGCTTGTTGTAATGCAGTAACTTTCAAAAGTTTGTAATGCAAGGCTGATTGTTCAGATTATGTATCCAGAACTATCTATTGTTTTACTTGCATATACTTCTGTGATATCTAAGCTCTGATAGTTTGTAACTGAGTGCTCTGAATGCTTCAGCTAGATTTCTGAAAAAGCTTTAGCTGGTTTCAGGTTTGGTATCTGCTAACTCAGGAAAATGGAGTGAGGCAGTCAGATTTCAGCGTTAAAGATGTTGTTTCATATGTTTGGATATAATTTCTTTTTGGTTTTGAAAAGCAGTCAAAGCCTCTTAGGTTCTTTTTCCTTACACCTGTTATAAAATAATGTAGGGGGGAATAAGGTCGATTGGAGGTGTCTGATTTAATTTTTGCTTCAGCAATAAGCTGTGTTTTCTTATCTGTCACTTGGCCTGCTTGTGCTTCTGTTCCCTTCCTGTACTACAGAAGTAGTGCTTTCTTCATGTACTGTTAAAAGCACATTTGCAGAATTTGTATGCTACAATGATGGGATTCATGACGAGCAACTAGGAGACAAACTTAGAGTTTTGGGTGGTTTTGCTGGTTAGTTGTTTGGTTCTCTTGGGTTTTTTGGGGGGAAGGGGAGTTGGGTTTGGGTGTTTGGTGATTTTGTGGGGGGGGTATTATTATTATTAGCTGAAGGATCACCCAACAAGAACCGTGAAATATTTCTTGAACTCTTGATTCAAGGGCTTGTATTTTGCCAGGCTCTACATTTGAGTGGCTTCCTTTCCACAGCTGCTTAGAGAATTGGTAAGCAGCTGTCATGGTTTAACCCCAGCCAGCAACTAAGCACCACACAGCCACTTGCTCCTCCTGTGAGGGGGGGAGAGAGAATTGGAAGAGTAAAAATGAGAAAACTCGTGGGTTGAGATAAAGACAGTGTAACAGGTAAAGCAAAAGCCTTGCACACAAGCAGAACAAAACAGGGAAATCATTTGCTGCTTCCCATCAGCAGGCAGGTGTTCAGCCATCTCCAAGAAAGTGAGATCCATCACTTGTAACAGTTAGTTGGGAACACAGTCATTATACACTGAGCATTTCCCCCTTCCTCTTTCTTTCTCCAGTTTTATATACTGAACATTATGTCATATAATATGGCATATCCTTTTCGTGAGTTAAGGTCAACTGTCCCAGCTGTGTCCTCTCCCAGCTTTTTGTCCTTGTGGAGTGAGATGAGAAGCAGAAAAGGTCTTGACTCTGTGTAAGCACTGTTTAGCAATAACTTAAACATCCCTGTATTTTAATGATCGTTTTCAGCCCAAAAATCCAAGACATAGCCCCATACCAGTTCCTGGGAAGAAAATTAACTGTCCCAGCCAAAACCAGCACAGCAGCATGTGCCTTTCAGTACAGCCTGTGACTAGCCTTGCTCACTTGACAACGATAGAAAACATAGATGTTTTTCTTGTGCAAGACTGCTGGAGTAACCCTTTGATCTGTGATGGGGGCACATAGCTACATGATGGAAGAGGTTCAGGTTTCTCATGTTCTAGATCTGGATGTAGATTAGTAGTTCTTTAACTCTCCAACTTGTGTGTCATTCCCCTTTACAAGCCATATTACTGCAATTGAACATGTTGCTACCCACATGAGGGTTATGTCCTTGGTTTTGGGCTCTGCTGTGATCTGTCATACAAGTTCAACCATCTCTGTGGTCTGGCTGGGTTGTTTTCTTTCTTTGGAGTAACAGCAGTTTCTGCTATGGACCTGAAAAGCCTATCTGAAGAATGTTTTAGCAACATTTTTAGATGAGTCTGTTGCTGTGAAAAGTTTTTTTGCTTCTTCTGATGGTTGGTTGGTTTTGGTGTTGGAGTATTTTTTAGCATTTATATCAAAACGTTCCCAGTGATCTCAGGTCTGCTTACATCCCTTAATCAGCTCTTCCCTGCAAAACCAAAAATTCTGAACGAAACAGGAGACACAATCTGGAAGCAACTGAAAACTTTCTGGTTTAAAATCTAATTAAAGTGTCTGGGCAGAGCTTTTCTGACAGCTTTTGTAGTTCTGTACTTGCTGTCAATGTTTTTTCCTAATTTTTATTCTCTGATATATTTGGGAGAAGATGTGGTTATGAACTGCTATAATCCCATGAGTGCTTGTTACTGCTTTGCTGGTGAGGAAGATGGTTCCTCTCTTTCCTGGCAGTTTCTTCCTTTTCCATGCTTTCCCCATCTTTTCTGCTTTGTAAGCACTTAAGCAGCGACACACAGACCACATTTAAGGACTGATCTGCATTAAAACAAACCTGGCTTATGTCTAGGTTGGAGTGAATCAGCACAAAATGGCCTGATGTGTTGTGCTGCTGCTGAGAGTTGGTTATACTCTTCCCCTTCCTTGTGTGCAGGGAGTATAAATGCCAAGCTGGGACGGGAGATGGAGGTTCTTGGGTTTCCCCAGCCCTATGACCTAGATGGATTGTTTGCTGTAGTGTGATTCTTTAGTGCTGTTTGGGTGCTTATAGACTTTGAGCTGAGATATCTCGGCACACTGACCTATCAGAATTGGCTTACTACTTTGTGGGGTAGTTTTCTTCCAGGGTTGAGCACCAACATCAGCAGTGTGGAGGAAGCGGCCTGTGACAGCCCACAGTTTGGTTTGGATGTCTAGCTTTCACCCAGCTTGGTTCCTTCATCTGAGCTGCCTTTGCATCTACATAAATGTTTGCTAGCTTAAGGAGGAGTGAAAATGTTTGTATGGAAATGAACAGGCAGATGCCAGAGGAAGACAGGAGAGCTTTAGCAGTAGTGCTGGCTTAATACACACAGGAAATTGGAGTGTAAGGAAAGTAATGCTGCTGATCATGTGCACACAGTGTTCAAAGTAGCAAAGGATGCTTTTTGAGATAACGGTGCAATCAAGATATTGCTAGGACATTTTTCACAGTGAATCCTAAAAGAAACTTAGCAGGTGCTTGTTTTATTAGTGTGTAATTACCAGTTTGACGCAGAAAGTTTCTTAGTTGATAGTTTTCCTTTTAGAATTATAATAGAAGCTTAAATTACCCCAAACTCACAAAGGGAAAAAGAATTTCCACACAACTGGTATGTGGGCAAGTGGTTGGTTAGTTTGATTGGGGTTCTTTGGGTTTTGTTTATGGGGTTGGTTTTTTTCCTCCAGCATTCTTTAAAAGAAAACAGCTAACACCTCTATTATAAACATGGCAGTAGTGACATGAACATAATTTTTCTTCCTGTAGAGAAGAAACAAACAAAAAAACCCCAACAACAACAAAACCCTAAATCTTTGGCTATGTAATATAAAACTCTCATGTCCATATCACTTGATAGCTATTATATTAATCACCTTGCCTGTTCCTCTGATATGCTGTTCACAGTTTTATGTATGGCGCATCACAAAAGGAGTGTTCACGTAACAGAATGTGGAATAATAGAAGGGGAATGGTGTGTATTGCTTGAGCAAATTATGGTTGCCTTGGGAACTATTACTTTGAATTTTGCAACTATAGATGGTTAAATTTGCACTAAAGAGCACCTGGTATTTTCTTAGTACTCCTTGTAGCTGATGAGAAAAAGACAGGATACTTGCACTAGTTATGTATCTAGTGATAAGGAGGAGTACAGTTGGCTTTTTTCCTTGCTATGGTTTGCCATTGGTATTATGTATGATAAATCTAGAACCATGATCCTCTGGGAAGCGTGCAAGCAAACTACCTCTATACCTTGTCTTCTGCAGAGAATGGGAAAGAAAGTGGAAATTATTTTGTTGGTGTTCCAAATGCATATTTTGTTACTGTGTTAAAGTGATTTGCTTTCATGCTGCTCTTACATGTTCAAACATAGTGAGTTTGCAGTCTTGGATAATTAAGTTTTCCATTTTGTGGAGCTTAGCTTTCTTATGGATTAATTTTTTTTTTTGTTTCATGATATGTGTTGTTTTAAGGCAATCTCCAGCTCAGTAAGCTTAAACAAAAGACTCTCTGTTAAAAAAAAATGCAGTGCTGAGTGATTTTGTAATTCTTTGGTTTACAGCAAGACAAATGTTTCAGTTTTAGAGACAAAATGTAGAGTGTCAGAGAGTAAAAAAATTGGATAATGCATAAAATGAATTACACTATTTTACCCATTTTTGAAATGGGAGCAAAATTCAAGAATGGCAGTTAATTAGGAGAATTGTAGTACAGTAAGATTGCCTATGTGCGGTCGTGGTCTTTCATTTGATTATATTTCAGCAGTAAAAGATGGATTTTGGGTATGTGTGTGCTTCTATGAAGGCTTTTCTAGCAAATGGGAGAGAATGTGTCCAATGTCATGACTTTTAAGAACTGCATTTACTATCTTTTTGTGCCATTGATCTTTGAATTTCAGCTTTTTGGAATAGTTGATATGTGCTTATATGTACTTGGCAAAAAGGAATGGGAAAATGCAGCAAACAAGGAAATGAACTAGTATTTTTCATTTTGGTTATAAAATGACCCAATAAAATTATTTGTTTCTAAGATGTCTGCCCCCCCCCCCATTAAAATCATCTAAAGCAGACAATTGACCTTCCCTCTCTTAACTGTAGCTTGTTTCTGCTTTGTATAGGTGGGTGTTCTATGTCACTTAGACTAGCAAGCAGTCAAGAATCTGTGGGAACCATGAACCTGTGTTTTTATGTAGTGTATTCAGTCTTCTGTTTGTTGGGTTGGGGTCCAGAAGGTTAAATGAAGAGTGATTTTTTTTCCACTTACGAAGAATAGTTCTGGTGCCAGTGGTGTGAACTGGCAGTAGGAGAGGGACCAACAGGCTGTGGTCAATTCATCACCTACAACGATAGCAAAGGTTGTCACTTCTGTTTCCTGTGAAGAAAAAAAAAATAATTGCATAGGATTCTTCCAGGAAAGAAACAGAAGACATGGAAGAGCAAGGCTACTTGTGAATTTTTACTGTTATTACTGGGAAAAATAAGAGTTCATTTTCTCTGTTGAATAGGAAGGTGAGTTTTTAGTTGTCCAGATAATAAGAACCTAGGCTGCCCTCAACGATGCACATGCTATACAATTTTCAGAAATTTGTCACTTGTAAGTTACTTTGCTGCTGCTTTGTTGGTTTTGATAGACTGTACAGTTTGACACAGAGCTGTTTGGATACATGCACCAAGCTGGATGCTGGTGGAACTTACTGAGGTGTTGTGACAACCTCTGATTCAGGTGTGTCCAGCTCACTGTGGGTTATGTGGCACTTTAACATGGCACAGTGATTGACTAGGTCAGCTGAGTCACTGCAGATAACCTGCCATTGCTGCAGGTCAGCTTCAGTGTCCCATTGTATATAACACTGTTAAAGCCCAATCCCCAAAATTAAAAATTGGTGGTTGACAAAAGCTTCTTTTGCTTATACAAATTAGTCTTAGATGTAGTAAAGAGGGAAGCTATAAGCTAGGTGATCTTGCAACATTAAAAAGCCTAACTTTTTTCACGCAGGAACACATTCAAGGCTTTGCATATGATTGTTTCTTCTCTTATTAATTCTGAGAATGAGATAAGTTCTCTGGATCCGTTTCAACTCCGACAGTGTAGTGGTGACTTGTCCAACTGGTGGTAGAGGATGTTTGCCGTGGAAGTCAAACTGGGGAGAGTATCCTGTAAGGACAGAAAGGGATATAGTGAACAGCGTGGAGGGTACATGCAAAGAACCCTTCCTTCTAAGTGATATTGGTATGCTGTCTGGAGTAAAGCATCTCCAGGAACAGAGTAAAATACAGTAAATATATCTGTGTCACTTAGATACTGAAAACAAAGGTTGTAAGGGATGGTGTGTGTCCTGGTCTCTGAAATGCTTCTCTGGCTAGTTCTCTCTGTAAGATTTTTGTGTGTGTGTGTGTTTATCCAAAAGCTTAACTGTTGGTTTTCTTATGTGCACCTAGTGAAACTTAACCAGTCTGTGTTTCAGAAGCTCTTCAACCTTTTGCGTTAAGATAAATGAGACTTCAGAGGTCTGAGAAGCCTGCATTGGAAGTGGCCCACATGATTCTGTGATGAAGATTGCACTGAAATTCCCATTTCTCCCACTGAATTGATCTCTTGACTCAAAATCTTAATGTGGAATTTCATTCCACAGAAGTCAGTCAGGTATTGCACAATCCTGATTATTTAAATATGTTTTCCCCAAGAGGAGTACAGAGGTGCTTTATCTAGAGATTAAAGTAGGAGGAAGGAGATAATAGTGTTTTTTGGCATCTGAACCCAGTCACAGTTTGCCTGCAGGCAACCTATTTATTTAAAGCTCAGTCCTTCTGTAAGTAAATATATTCCCTTCTTGTTAAGTGTTGCCACATTTAAGGCCAGTAGAGCTGTGGAGATCTGCAGCTAGACACATTTGTGGCAAGTCACTGCAATATAACTGTTTGAATTATTTTTGCTTTTCTTAAAATGCTCCACTGGACTAAAAAAAATAAAGCAAGCCAACTTAGATTTCTACAAGAAGCTTAAAAAGCAATACTGGCCGTTACAGCTTTCACTGCTGTCCGTATCTTGACAGCACTACCATGCAAGCATTACAGTTTATGGTCTTAGATTTTTTTCTGGTTTTCTTCTCTGTGTTGTTCTAACTTTTGAAAAAGAATTATGTGTTTGCATAAGACACATAAGGAATGAAGTTTTTAGGGCAAAACATTTTTCTGTCCTATGTTAGCATATATTTTGGAAAGGAAATACCGCACTAAGTGTTGCATGTGTATTTGCTAGAATGAACTTCTGTATTGTACCTTCTGACTGGCCCACACTACTGAAGTATACATATAATGCACTGCATAGTCGTGTTTCCTGATTTGCAGAGTCTCAATAAAATTGCTAGGCTACAATTCTGTTGTGATGAACCTTTGCTCATAAAATACAGCGCTTAAATGCACTCTTGCTGAAATTGCTGGCAGGAAGCCTAATCTTAAAAGGTGGCCAATATGATAACACCTGTCAAAAGTCTGTGGGGAACTCTGTATCAAGCCTATGATGGCAGTTTTTGTCCTTGTTTGTAAGAGTGTTCTTGGTGTGATATCACAATGTGTTCTGAATTCTTCTGTAGCCCCAAATTCAAGAGGCATTTGGAATTTGGAAAGCAGAGCTTTTGTTTCAGACTATTTAAAAGACCAAAATCTGTGTTTCTTGGGCCTAGTGATAAGTACTCTTCACATTTAGAGTTTGTTGATTTTGGGTTTTTTTTCAGTGTGGGTTGTTTTAGTGGCTTTTGTTTTTCATTTTGGGGTTTGGTTTTTTTTTTTTTTGGTTGTTTTGTCGGGTTGTTGGTTTTTTTGGCAAGCTAGCAAGCTAAGTTCACTACATTGTTTTAACTTCAGATTCTTAATGCTTTGCTTTTGGCCTCCTAAACACTGCAGAAAATAAAATAATTTTACAGGTTATTTCTTTTAGTCTTACCACAGATTTTTCATAGAACGTAAGGTTAGAAATGCTTCACGAAATGTAAGGGCCCTGGGATCTACAAACCCAAACGTTGGATTGTTCACGGCAGTGAACACTTTTAGAATATGTTTAATGATCGTAAGAACACCAGTGCAGTTTTGTTTTTCAGCTTTAGTGCTACTGTATGTTGAGAAAAATGACTGAAATGGACATACAAATCAAGGAAAGAGTGAAGGGAAATGTTCTGATTTTTTTATTTCCATTTTATTTTTAGTTTGCATGAGACTTGCTTGAAAGTAGAACATTGTTTCCAGTTACAGAAAGCAGACTGAACTGCTTTGAGGTGCTCTGCTGCAATGAGTGTTATTTCTAGTTCCTTTGTGGGAAGTTTCTATGAGTAAGGTGTGTGCTAAACAAGCAGTGTTTAGGACTTTAACCATACCATGATAAAGTGACCTTCAACACTCCTTTTTAAAAGATGTGTATAGAATCTCTTTCTGTAGTCAGCAGAGTGTATTTGTTAGTAGTTGGAACACAAATGACTATTCCAATCACTTGCCTGTTTCTACCTTCTTAGCCTGGATATACCAGTCACTTGAAAAATACACACGTATTGATATTCTTTTATTTCTGCATGATGTTGCACCATTAGATTGGCAGGCAGTGCTCACATAATAGTAATGCCTTTGCTCTTCAGCACACTCTGGAATTTATTTAGCACCGGGGAGGACTAGGACCTTAAAGGGCACTAAGTAGTTCTCAAGAGGCAGATGTATATCGTCAGTTTGCTGAGGCTACTCCATCATCAGAATGACGTGGAAGTCTAAGTTTTCAGCTTGCTGTGAGCCCCAAATAGCAAATATTTAAAGTGTCAGCTGATGATTGAGATGCGTATCTGTGTATGAAATGTAGACATGGCTTGAAATGTAGAAATTAGTAAAATGGTATGGTTTTGTCCCCTACTTAATGGACATACAACTAGCATGTGAGAGCTACCTAACAGCTGAGCCATGCATGGGAAAGAAATTTGACCTTTAAGTAGCTTAGTTTTCTAGGTAGTAATGTTTCTGGGTGAGTGCTTGGAGTTTTGTTGGTTCTGGGGTTTTGTTTTGTTGTGGAGTTTTTTGATTGTTCGGGTTTTTTTCAATAACACTACTCAATAACTCACAATAGCTAGAATGTTCTTCCTTACTCAACTTGTTTATTTTTAAACTTGTAATATTTTCTTCTTGTGGTGAAAAGGAGTTATCCAATCTGGAGTTAGATATTTGAGTGTTTTAAAATGCTCTGTTTTCTTCCTGTCAAGTAATGCACTCACATATGCATGTAATGTAATTCAACCATCTATAATTTGTATAACGTGCTGCTTTCATCAGGGGCTTGGTTGTGGGTTTTTTCCTCTTTCTGTCTAGCTTCTATTTTTCCTGAAAGGTTCTCTGTGACTCGTGGGGATTTTTGGTGATGTGTTATATCGAAGGTCTTTGCTAATTTCATTGTAAAAATTGCTTTTGTATTCAGTGACTATAATCTAATTTCTGTGGTAGCATGCTGTGATTCCTTGTACGTGAGAATTAATTTCGGGGTGAGGAAAACAGCTACAAGTCACAGGATAGCTGAGTCTTAAAGTATGTTTGTAACAGCAGTTGTGGTGAAGGAAGATGCAGTCATGTAGCGTGCATTGCTTCTAAAGCTTTGGGTATGATCACTCTAAAGATTTTTGTGGTGATGGCAGTGTATTTCTTATCAATATGTTGGTAAAACGTTTCTGTTTTGAAGACTATAGGACAGGAACTGTTGAAAACATAAATGAAAAATTATGTTTTTCTTTATAGCATGCCTATGAAGAGCATCATCTCTTTGTTCCTCTGTGGGGGCTTTTTTGGCTCATTGTGTTTTCACTGTCCTTGTCAATATTTTGTAGTGTTATATGTCAACGATAGCAGTGTGGAAAGCTTAATAACTGTTCCAGGCTTGAATAATTGCAAGATGCTTTGGGTTCCACCCCACCCCACCACCCCCCCTCACCCCCCATCCCAAGAGCTGGAATATTTGGAAGGGGAATGAGGGCAGGCAAATGAATTGATACTGCAGTGTTCCCACTGGATCGTACTCGGAACTCAGTGTTGTGGCAGCTTCTGACCACTTAAGGACTGGTAATTTTAAACTGCTTAAGCTCTTAAGACCCCCAAAATCGGATTTTTTCAGCTCAACAGCCTTCCTGAGGTTACATATTGCCACTGTTGGAGAAGGCAGATAAGCAGAAGCTGGAAAATTTGAAAAGCATTTAGCACCTCAGCTTTAATTCCACATGGCTGACAGCATCTCTCTCATCCTTCTCGGATAAATGATCAAGGATCCATTCTGCATTGCCCTTCTTCCTCCTGCTTTTACATTTGTTCTAATGGATGGATTTATGGGTTAAATAAATGATGGTTTTAAAACTCTTTACTAGTTAAGAGAAATATGATAATTTATGAATATTACTTTATACAAATATTATGAGATTTGAGTTTTGAAATCTTCAAATCTGAGCTATAGCCTGCTGACAGTCCCTTGCTCCACCTTTATTTGAAAGAAATATTGGTGCCACGTTTTATCTCAGCAGAGGAAATGCCAAAAGTTATCCCTTTTGTATTGGCTAACTGGTGACACTGTGTTTCGGTTCACACACGCACATACGCACATTCACATTTAGAGTCTGTTTTACTAAGTGAACAGTTACTTGTTTGGTTGTCCACTATTGCTTTCTTGCATTCATCTGACCCAGTTTCCAGCCTCATTTCCCCCCCTACACTCCCACTTAGTAAATCCCTCAAGAGTTATTATAACTATTGGTGTTCTCCCTTACACTTTGCAAATTATTAGGCATGCATCTTGATTCTCTTAAAGGCTGATAATGTTGCCTTAACATTACTGATCTTTGGGAAAGACGTGGCCTTTTGCAGCACAGAAAGTGTGTGGAGATGCTCAGAAGTCCCTTAATGCAAGTATTCTGACTTTCTGTTTTTCTGAAGCTGTGAAACTGTGTCCTGCATTATAGTCCTCAGGAAGAAAATTGTAATAATGAATATGTGGTCACAATTCCGTCTTATCATAGTTAGTGATATAGAACTAGTTTTACATGTGCTAGACATACATGTGATTTGTCTCCTGGACAGTCACGCCAGTGGTGACCTCCTGAGCGTAGAGATTTTTTGCGGCCTTTGATCATTCCTCTTTCTACTTCTTTTTTAGAGGGTTTTTGCTGTTCTTTGCTGGGGAAGTTTGAAAATATGTGTCTTTTCTGGCCCTTCATAATGCTACACTTTAATGCGTGCATCTACTCCTGCTTTAAAGAACTACTAGCTGGTGTATCTAGCAAAGATACTTGGTTTCAGTTAGCATTTGCTTAGCTTGCAGCAACAGTTTTGCTGATCCCAAGATAATCCCTGGAATTTAAGGGGCTATATTGGACTTAATGTATTTATGAGGCTTTTGATTTTGGGGTGTGGTTTTTTGCACTTCGACATAGGTGCTTATATAAAAGCTGCAACTGGTTTGATTTACATATTTTCTAGTGAAAATGACGCTTCAGAATTTAATTTAAAATTAACATTGCCGATGACTTAAGGCAGGTCTGGCCAGTGCGCTGTCAAGTTATGCCTGAATCTTCCCATGGCTGAGTGTCACTAGGCCTCTGCTGTGTAGTAAGAAGTGAACAGGAAGGGGACTGTTACTGGGGCCACAAGTGGTGAAAAGTCCCTTGGCCCACTACTTCATTTTGACGACCTTGCTAATGTGCAGCACCATCCCAGGCCATCCTGTAAAGTTGGTCAGCAGCCTTATTTCTGTTTAATCTGAATTCTGAAGAGTATTCCTTGCAGTACATACATAGCTTTATTGATGATTTTATAACATACTCATGTAAGTGTTGCACTCGAACTGCTCATGGTTTTGGATGGGGAGGTTGGCTATTCTTATCTTAGCGAAAAGGGAGCATTTCTGGAGATGTAATAAGATGCAGTTAGTTACTGTAAAATACAGGCATTGTTATATCTTGTATTTTGCTCCCTTGTTTGCAGATCAGTATGCTTTATTGATTTTTTTTGACTTTTTCTTTCCTGTTTAGTGTGGCTGCTTTGTGGGGTTTTATCAGCAAAAGTGGTGGTATAATGAGTCCTAACACTTTAACAGTGTTAGTTTCTTAAAGATTCTGCACTGACATCTAGTGACAGAAAAGGAAAAAATAGATCAAAGTTCACAGGTATCTGTCAGACACCATTCTGCATTTTTGCCAATAACAGTGGCATTCTTTATCCTCTTCCTTATAAATACCTCTTGCCTTTTATGTCAATATATGTGTATTCTTTGTGAATACCAAATGCAGAGATCTGTGGTATGGGTAAGATGACCAGAGGTGCTTCACTTCAGCTGAGCTTTGTCCCCATTTTCCTCCTAGTATTTTTCGAAGTTGTTGCTCCAAGACTTTGCTGACAAGGTGCCTTAGTCCCTAACTTCTTTGTATGTGTTTGGCTGATTGTGAGCCCTGAGCTATGCTGGAACTTAGTCTTTTTGTAAACAAATCTTCATAATGTGGATGCCTTTTAGTGTAGTTGTATGGCTATTATTTTGTAGGATAGTTTTTTCTATTTAGTAATCTGATCCTAGAATTTTGGGGGAGTTCCCCCTATGGTATACATTTAACTACTTTCTTTGTTGAGATTGGTTTTTCTTCAGGTTTTGAGCTAAATGAGTGTAAACATTTAGTAATGCATCTTTTTGGGGGGGATGTAGGTACAGCTCTTACTTAAAGCTGAATTGCTGAAGCAAAGGAAACTTTCAAGTTGTTTTTTTAATAGGTAAAATAATTCTCTACCCTGTCTCGAAGATCTCAAAGTTGTTTGAATCTTTAAAGAGGTTGGTATGTTTTACTGTTGGAAATCACTTTAGTAGAGGAGCTGGAAGAATGGAAACTGTGTTTTGTATAAAAGCACTGGGGGGAGAGTATGGAAACCCACGCAAAAAACAGCAACTGTAGAGAAATCCTGGCTAAATACATAGAAGTAAAATCTTCAGGGGTGTTGAAGCTGCCTTTGACAGCTGCCTGTCCTATAGCTAGGATGAGATTTTCATTGTTGTACTTCATGTATCTATTTCAGTCATATCCAATATGCTGTGGAGAAACAGAACAAGTGGGTTGTGTTGCGGTTCTTGCTGCTGTTGGTGACGTGAGCCTGAATACGTTATTGGAAGCCAGCTGTAAAATGATGAGATCTAATAGCTATAAAATGCTCCAATGTGATGACCATAATGGCTTTTTTTCTTTTAACTTGTCAATTTCTTATTCCAAACTTGATGTAATTAATGTATTCCTTTTCCTTATGCATTCTGACTTGCAGGTGGTTTGTTTGAAGTCAGAATACTACTCAAAACTCTGACTCGGTGCATTTTAATATAAATATCCTTTCAACTAGAGGTATTTAATAGCCATTTACTGCTGTGTAACCTTAAGAATGAAGAATATAAATAACTGTTGAACTGTCTAATATATTTAAATAGATGTAAATAGTTTGTGGCCATACTGTCAAAATATAACAAGAATCTGTGAAATCTGGTATGCCTTTAACCGATTTGACTTTGAGAGCAGCGCAATACTATTACCAGTGTGTCCTTAGGAGTAAACTGTTTTGTCCAGTGCTAAGTATTAGGCCTGGCATCGCTGCAAGCTGTACTCGCATTACTTTGGGACAAATGCTTTCCAAAGGAGGTATTTCTGGCAGTGACATCAGATAATTTTGTATCTTTAAATGCCTGCCAATAAGTGAGCTGTGTGTGAGTTTGACTGTTAGTCATCTGGATGATTTCTTTCATAGCTTGGCTTCTTGAGTATCACGGCAGTTTGATGTGGCTCATACCCTGGAGGTGAAGGGAATCAGGATGGCACCCATTATGATCAGGAAGACCATGGGCTGCCAAGAAACAGGAACTGATGAGCAGCCTCCTCAGCTTGGCATGGAAATTAGGTGGATTATAGAGGGGTTTTCTCCCCATCCTCCTACCTCATGGGCAAAATACAGCTGTAGTTAGCTGCTGTGCAAAATGGAATCACAATGATTCTGGACAAATCAATGTCACTTCAGCATTTCTTAAGTGGTTTGAGTGGCACAGTTCCTTATTTGTAAATGTTGCTTATTATGAGTAACTCAGCTTTGCGTTTCTTAGCAAGTAAGAAACTTAATTTGCAAGGCTGTTGTCCTCTTGAGCTTCTAATGGTACTCGGGAATATGTAATATGTAACCATGCAGTGTGCTCACGTGTCCAGTGCCCAAATATGCTGATGGGATCAGCATGTCGGGAAAGTGCCTTATTAAGCTGATCAGTATTCAGTCTCTGAAAGTGATATAGTTCTAGTGGGAATGGTAGATATGACCATTTCCAGGTTTCTTAAGTGAGAAGTTATTATGGCTTTGAATCTTGCTGAAGGGTTTTTTTTTATATATAAATAGGTCACTCTTACTTAGCTTACAAAATTCTGTTTACTTTCAGAGGGGCTTTTCATTGTTTTGTGTTTAGAACACATTTCATTTGTTTAGACATTTTATTTTCTTGTGAGTAGTGAGGGGGAAAAAAATGTTGAGCTGCCCTTTTCATGGCTGGTATAGAGGAATTATCTGTCCATCTTGGAAGGGCAGGGATTTGGTGTGGTCCTGGGATAGGCAGGCTGCTGACTGAGCTTGGGGGATGTTAAAGCATCACTAGACAGCTCTCTGCTTTTCTAAGTTTTCCAAGGTGAGAATTTTGAAAAAAGCGAACCCATTACATCGAGTATCGACAACAAGCCTCTTGAGGCAGGAAAACCTGCATGACAACTAGTGTTGATGTGTATGAGAAAAGCAGTTATCATCTGTTGGAATTTTAAAGCTGTTTAGCTCTTCCTTTATATTTCAGTAAGCTTAAATGTCTGAGAACAAGGTACCTGTACCTTGGGGAGGACGAACACAATTACTGTTTTGTGTACTGTGTTGACAAGAGTGAACTGGTAATCCACAGCAAGTCAGTGCCTTGATTTGATTGCAGTGGATGATTTGAAGAGGTTTGATATAAGCTCTGAGAGTAGATTCAGCTGAATGCGTTATGGTTTGATAACATTTATTTTTTATTATATCCCTTTTGTGCATGCACAATACCTTTAGTCTGAAAAAAATTCTCCTACTGTATTTTCTTCTTTGGTAATATTCATAAAGCTTTGAAATGTATGTTTTCTGGAAG
The DNA here is from genome assembly GCA_009867235.2 of Psittacus erithacus. Lineage (NCBI taxonomy): Eukaryota > Metazoa > Chordata > Aves > Psittaciformes > Psittacidae > Psittacus > Psittacus erithacus. The sequence goes on along the minus strand of WYDI02026398.1, from coordinate 25,672 downwards.
CCAATAACTGTTTAAAATATTGCAGTACCTGCTCCGGTCATCACTGCCACAACTGCTAAAATGGAGGTGGTTTCAGCGGAAGTCAACAGCTTGCTCCCTGAGGAAATAATGGACACCGGTATAACTCTTGTGGAAGATGACAGCATCGAGGCAGTTATTGTGTCATCGCCAATAGGAGACTCCATTCCCATGGAAACAGAACTGGAAGAAATAGTGAGCATAAGCTCCACCAGCGACTCCTCAGCTACAACCACAACCACAGCCACAGTCACTACAGAATCAGTTACTGCACCGAGCAATCACTCGAGTGACACGACAGTGAACACAACCCCAAAAACTGATGTGAACGCAGTAGTAAAGCCTACCTTTCCAAGTGGCCTACATAAACTTGGTGCTCAGACCCCTGTCACTATATCAGCCAATCAAATTATTCTGAACAAGACCGCTGATATTAAAATAGGGAATCAGAATATTAAACCAGATGGGCAAAAACTAATTGTAACAACTTTGGGCAAGTCTGGCCAGCCTATTGTTTTAACATTACCCCACAACCAGCTCCCACAAGCACAGAAGGCTGTGTCCCAAGCCCAAGGTGGAGACTCCAAGGTACAAGGCCAGCAGATCAAAGTTGTTATTGGAGGTCGATCGGAAGTGAAACCCGTTGTTGGTGTCTCATCTTTGACGCAAGGAAATCAGCTGGTAAATACTGTGTCCCAGCCTTCTGTTTTGCAGACCCAGCAATTAAAAACAGTACAGGTAAAGTGAGCTGTGCTGATGAAATATATTAAAAACAATCTTGTTGATGCAGATGTGGTCCATTTCCTTCACTGAACTGACACATGGTTGCTTTCAGCTGTTTCGTTTATTCCGTGTATTAACAAATACAATGCTACTCTTAGCCTATGCTTTCATCTGTGGGTGCAGTTACCATTTTATGCCCTTTTACTTCTAGCTACTGTCTAGAAACCTGGGATTTGCCTCTGAGAAAGTGAGCTATTAAAATTCAGTAAATTGAAGAGAATTTTCTCGTTATTAGAATTTTATAAAAAATTTCTACATGCTTTCAGAAAGACTGAATTGAACCCTATATGTGTGTTCTTTATTCAGAATGTATACTGCAGTACTCCTTTATGAAATAGTAGCTTCTACTATTATGTTTAGTTTGTTTAAATAAACTCTCTGAAAAAACTTAGTAGCATTTGAAAAAGAAAGGAAAAGTCAATCTTATGTGTCTCAAATCTAGTTAAGCTTGTTAACAGACAGTGATAGACTAGATGCTATTGTAAGATGGACACTTCAAGGTCTTGTCCCCAATCTCTGGTATGGATCTTGAGATATTTGAAATCACAGAATCTGCTGGGATCTGAAAACATTTTGAAAAGACTAGAGTTATAACCCAAAGGGTCCAATTTTTATCTGGTGTATGGCAGAACCAAATGTGAGTGTCCTCGTTCTAGTTGGCAGTAAGGCAAAAATAAGGCCTTGTGAAAGTGAAGGAAAAAATAGAATTTGATGCAGGTTATAACGGAAAAACATTTATTTTACTGTCTAAATGAAGTGAGAAATTAAACTCTAAGTATGCCTGTAAAAACTAATTTGCTGTCCATGAAAAATGACAGACTTCCAAACATATTATTAGCCAAATGGTAAGTTCCCCAACCAGCATTTCATGGCAAGCAAATGTGAGGAACTTTCAAGATGGTTTGTTTTAAAGCTGCAGATGATCCCTGAACCAATTTCCTTTTCCTTTTTTTTGTTGCTACATCATACTTGTGGAAAACGTGTAATAATAGCTGTTTAAAATATATCAATTTTCTCAAATGACTTTTCATTTTTATACCTTGATCATTAGCGATTTTGTTGTCATTTTAGCTTTCAAGTAAGTCTCTGCTCTGACTCAGAATATGAGTGTTTAAGAGTGGATCAATTTCTGATTTTTGGCTTCAGCTACTCACTACCAAGTGAGAAATACAGGAAACTGAGGAGAATGTCTTAGCTGTGATATGCTTTTGCTTCTGTGAGATTACCTGTGTCATCAGTGACTGAAATACAGTAACTTGATGATTGACCTCTGCTATTTCGCATTAGGAATTCTGTAGCTTCCTTAATAGAAGCCATTACAAATGGACTTGCATCTAGTTAATTGCAGTTTGAGTAAATTAGTTGTGTTGTGGTCTCTTATTAAACCTTCGCTTGCATTTGCAAAACAGATTGAATTGTTAACACCCATCATTACTTTCCTCTTATAAGGAGAGGAGAAAGTAGAAATGAAAAGCAAGGCAATATTCAGTTGGTTATAAGTACATGATACTGCAGGAAGATTATTACATTAGCACTTCCCAGACAGTGCTTTTCCCTGTAACAAATTATAGGGAAAAGTAAAGTAAAGCTCCAATATATTTGGAGCTAGGTGTGAGATTCGTGGTCTGCCCTATAATGAATGACATGCCTTGAGTCCCTGGCTTAGAAAATGAAGTTGGGCATTCACCCCATCATCCTGAACATGCCTCTTAAGCTTTCAGTGAGTAGAAAAAGGAAGCTGTGAATGCCTCTCTGACTCCCAATGGTCTTGTGTATCATATCTCTTGTAGCTACGTGAATCAGGTATTTTAGAGAGAAGACAGCACAGCAGTTGGACTTGGTGTTAAAAAGTGAATTGGTAGAAGATTAGTTGACACAGAGCTCTCTTAAGTTCTCCTTACATCAGCACTGTTGCAGGGGCTTTGCTGATCATTAGAAAAACTCAATTAGCCTTGCTGTAATTTAATTGTGACATTTGAAATCTCAGCACTTGAGAAAAGGTATAGTTGATAGAGTTGAGCACATGTTCCTTGGAATCTGGCTTCTTTGATTACAATTTTAGAGGTATGAGGCTGTAAGGTATAAAATGTGGCAGGGCCATGGGCTTCATCTGCATCCAGAGGTTTATTACTGTCCCTTGGCAGCTTATCCTGATATAGTTGAAACCGCTGCCTTAGATGTGTGGCCAAAACTACTGGGCAAGTGCATCTGCTTTTAGCCTGTGGATCCTGCCTGTGAACAGGCTTAAAAATAATGATGTGCCTGCTGGTGTACTACTTCAAGTCCAAGTGCATTAAGCAGGAGTTAGACCTTGCAGATGACTCTCACACAGATTTCCAGAACCATTGCCATTGCTGTCAGTAAACTAGTCTAACTTGAACTTGTCTTGATGCAGTAACTGGCTCTGCTTTTAGTAGTTATATCTATGTTTCCATAGATATGTTGCCAACATGGCAAGACAACTGGTTGCTACGCTATCATTTTTGCTTTATATCATCTTTGGAAAGTGACCTCATGGACTCCATAACCTCAGAGCAAACTCCTGTTCCTAGCTCAATTTCTTAATTTTCTCTGACGTATACTATTCTCCTATTTCTAGAGTCCATGATTTTTTGTATTATGCCAAATATATGTTACATAGGGTGTGGTTACATGGACAAGCTCCCATGAGATCATCTAGGGAGTGCATTTATAGTATGTTAGCTCCTTTGTGGTAGCTGACTGTGTGGGTATTCAATCCAGCAGTAATGCAAGATATGCGTGTTCCTTTTTCTGTATGAGCAGAACATGATTTGACAACAGAAAACAAAGTCTGGCTGTAGAAACTTGCTAGTTCATCTTGTTCTGTGTAGAGTATTTAGGAAGACATGAATTTTTCCTGTAAAGGTACTTGCAGAAAAACCTCTTCTGAAAGGGGAAGAAGATTGATGTGTGCTTTTAAATGTAATAATTTTCTTATGGGAGAGCTTGATGCTTCATGAAATATTTTTGCAATCTTAATTGCTTGGGCAGAGAAATAATATTAAGCTTCCTGTGATTAGTACAGGTAATGGCAAAGGAGAACTTGCTGTTTCTGAAATATCAAAGGAGCAGTCTGTCATCTTGATTATTTCCTTTGGTTTCTCCAGTCTCTACTAAAGTGGGTAGCAAGTTTCCCACTGATGCCTAGAAGGCTTTCACAGGTGGCTGGGGGTTTATAAGCTCCAGTGGCAAAAGCTTCAAAAAGGCTGGCTTTGCAGCAAGTAAGGGCAGGAGAAACATTGCCTGCACTTTCGAGCCAAAGGGCTATTCCTCACCTATAACCAACCACATTTGAGTTTTGCCATGTTTCCTGATACCTGAGGAGACTCACTCATTTGTTAGAGCCCGTTCTTTGTAGACAGTTTACCCAAAAAGTAGGAGGGAATTTATCTGAGGAGGATATTGCAAATTGAGTCTGAGGGAAGCAGGGCTATTTGCAGTGGGTTGGGATTATTAGTTTTCTTTCTGAAGTACTTCATGTTAACAGGTGGCTAGTATTTTATATGTACTCATGTAAGTCATTTAAACATATTTATTGACTGTTACTGGGAAACGACTGCTGTTGCCCAGAGCTGGCTGTTGCTGCTGGATGTTGATAATGTTCTGAGCCAGACTTTGCCCTTCTTTCAGAGAGTAAAAGCAATAGCAGTTGAGTTACAATACCTTATGGCAGGGTAAGATGAATTTCAGCAGAACAAAAACCACAAATCAAGCAGGTGAAATGTGGGGAATTTGTCAGAAATTAAAACATGCACAAATTTACAAAAATATTTGCTGGTAAAATCCCTGCTCACCTCTTAGCTCTGTACTAAGAGAACTGAATCCTTGAAATGTTAAAATGGCATTGAGTAAAATTTGCAGACTGGGCTGTGAATGAAGCTTCCTTCTTCAAAGAAGCTATGTCTCAAGGTTTTAGTTAATATATCTCCAAAAAGAGTGGCTTTTTTGTTCTTGCTTCATTTTAAGCCTTGACTATTATATGTTACCTATAAAGCAGCTAATGTGGCTTGGGTGCAGCATATTGGGGTAAGTTACCTTCACCTGCCATGGTCTGAGTTTCCTCTGAGGACCAGTTACTAGTACTCTTAACTGTGAAGCAGCGCATGGTTTTCTTTAAATTAGGTCTTTTTTCTGTCACTGCGTGGTGTCAGAGCTGCTCATTGCTGGCTTCCCTTGGCTGGGCATAGCTCAGGTGTGCAGAGGTGGTGTTTACTTTCCGTGGCAGGCTGGAGGGATCCAGTGCCATAGCATGAGGGAGCTGTGGCTTCCCTATCCGTGCTGTGTGTGTGCTGCTGAGAGCTGAAACAGCCTCATTTGCCCTCTTTGCTGGGCAGCTGAGGAATTTGTTATGTGCTACCAAATACTTCAAATGTTTTGGTGTTACTCTACTGTAAAGGAGGTGTTTCAGTCAGCAAATTCTATAAATAGAATAGGGTTTTATGTAGGATACCATAACATTCAGCCTGCTCAATTGCTTCATTTAAGCACTTGCAACTTTCTCAGGCTGTCATCTCGTTATCTTTACATGTCAGTGAGATTTCTCCAGTTCAGCTACTTGATTAACAAAGGTGGTTCTGTGCCTTTGGGAGGTGGCTTACCACATGGATGCCCATGTCATGCCTCTCTGATATTGCTAGAGTTGGCAGCTGGTGCCCCTGGGATGTGGCTGGGTTGTGTGGTGGAAGAGAAGCAGTATGAGCCTGACCTATGGGCTGGATAAGTGTAAGAGCTTCTGTAATACCTTCCAGTACTCACCTGGATTCAGGGAGGATCCTAGTGATAGTCTGCATTGGCAGGCAGCCTCTGCAGTTATACAGAAACTATTAGGATAAATGCATCTGATAGTTAATTTCTGTCAGTGTGGAAAAAGGGAAAAAAGTCTTTTCTAAGACTAACAAAACTCTGCTTATAGAGATTTCAAGTTAATCTGTCACATTAAATTGCATTTTACGTGTTCCAGGGCCAGCTGTGTTTCAGGAGACTGCATCACAGAATTAAAAAAAAAAAAAATAGACCCTTGTACCTGGATGTAACTGATTTGTTCTTGACCAAGTACCCAAAACTTTCAGGGACTGATGACCCACATGTTTTGAGAACTGCTTCCCCATTTTCAGGATAGAAGTGTGCTGCTATGTCAGTATAGGCCAAGAGATGTTTCAGACCGCTAGTTGTCATATTTAAATAGCTTAAGGAACAAATTTTGTCCTGCTTGGCTAAGAAGTAGTAACTTTTACAGTTTCAAATATTGAGAGCTGTGCTTTTGAAGAGGTTTGTGCAGAAAGATATCTTACAAAAAAGCTGTAAGGGTTTTGGCTATCCTGCTTTAGTGGCTGGTGGTCTAAAATGGTGTGGATGATATCCTAGTTCTTTCCATAGTGAGAAATGAAGGTGAAATGCGACATAAGCAATTATTCTAATTATGTGTGCAAGTATTGCTCTTTCTATTTTCTGATGTCCTTGACAATGCAATAATTCAGATCCAAAATGCTCAAGTTACTTTAGATTATTTTTTTCCCCTGTATCTTTCAGATTGCAAAGAAGACCCGAACCCCAACTTCTGGCCCAGTGATCACGAAGCTGATCTTTGCAAAACCAATCAATAGCAAAGCTGTTACAGGGCAGACCACTCAAGTGTCACCAGTCATTGCAGGTTGTACTAGTTTGACTTGTTTTGCTTTACCATTTTTTTAAGAGCTGTTCAAAGAGATGGTGACTGTAGAAATTTTTCTGTTTCAATGATTTTACTGCAGTTTCTGTTGAAGTACCTCAAGCAGTTGGAAGGGGTGGAAATCAGCAGAGAATTTGTAGGTAGAAGCAGATAAATGTAGGTTTTGGTACCTTTACACTTATTTAGAATTATCTTTGTGGTTGTGGAATTTGATCATTTTGCTTTTACTGTAGGATGCCTTTAGTTTCCAGATTTTGGGGAGGAGAAAAAAAATACCAAGGAAAAGGCTATGCAATAAACAAAGTATTCATAGATACAGTATGTAAATGCACAGGGGGGAAAAGGAGACACATGCTCGTGTATTACTTTAATCTGATTTTTGTTGGTCTTATATGTGATACATGCAAATAAAAGGAAAAACATTTGAGTGAAGAAAAGTGAACAAAATCTGTGTTTCTGTTAAGTTGCTCACCTACTTAAAAAATAAGCATTGCAGAAGAGTCTAAGAAAATAATTAAGGCAAGTAAGAAATGGGTTGTCTCTTTGAAAACAAATCTATTTGTGTCCTTTAAAGAAAAATATCCCACAGTGCAATCATTTATTATGTCAGTGGGACTGATGTGTCCCCTGTGAAATGCATCATTGCATGTATGCAGGTAACATCTTAGGCATGTCTAAATTATCTGAAAAGGACAAATGTAGGAAGCCAGAGTCATCTTCAGAGCTTTGAAGGATGTCTCCAACTACTTCCATAGTGACCAAACCAAGTAGGCCTAGAATTTTTCCACATATTTAAATGGCTTTTTTTAAGCCTCTAAGAAGTGGGATTTGAGCTGGTTTTAAAAAGAATGCAACTGTCTCCTTATTCAAAACATTGATAGGCACATAACTGAAACAATACTCTTTTCCTTAAGTTGTCAGGCTCCCTTGCACCCTGATGCCTGACTTGTGTTTCAAGTGAAAGAGGGATTCCCTCTCCCACTCCCCAGTTTTTCTCCTTTCTGAAACAATTCCCTACTAAATGTACAGACCTGTGAATAAGATTGGTTCACTGTGTTTATAAATATCTGAGTTCAGCAGTTTGTGTGTTTGAAACAACCAACAAACCGAAACAACCAACAAACCAACAAAAAAGGCATTAAAACCCCTGAAATGAACCATTTGAAGCTGCATTGCATTTTCATCTGCAATACATGAAAACTGGTAAACAGGAAGGAACCACAACAAAAATAATACTAAGGAGAGCATGTTTTTAAGCTTGTTGCCTCCAGACTGAAAGGAAATATGCATAGCAAAACATACCTACATAATGTTACAAAATAAACAAATTTCCAGCTTTTAGATCTTGAAAAATCAAGAGTACAGGCTCCTGAGCCTGTGAGAGAAGCATCACCTGGGAGATGCTTCTAATGGAGGAAGAAGTCTTTTTAAACATTTGCCTTTCCTCTTGCCCCATCCTGAACAGTCAGCACAGTTTGCTAGCTTTGAGAGGCTGGCATTATTTTGGAGAAGGTGTTATATTTGTGTGTTGTGTTTTAATTTTTGTATGCATGCTTTTATGAATCTGATAAATTTTTAATTGCTCTAGAATTTCTGCAAACTGAGGTGGAAGTTGTAAATTTCAAAGACTTGTCAATATAAGCAGCCAGGTTCTGTTTAGGAACCTGATGCCAAAGGGTAGAGAGGACATAGTGAAAAAGCGAAAACTGTCACAAAAAAAAGCCAAACTCAAAAATATTGAATACAGTAAGTGGTAAACTTCCCACACTGACATTTTTCATGTTGCATGTGAATTAACAGAGCAAATAGTTGCCAGCAGCTGCTACTTAGGTTGCTCAAAAGTGAAGGTTATTTTCAAGCACATAGACTTCAGAGGAAGGCAGCTTTCCGTAAGGGTAGTGCTTTCTCTTGTTAGTTCTAGTTGACTTAATTGTCACACCACTGATTGGTTTTGGATGAAAAAGTTACGCTGGTGTTTGTTTCTTATTTTGATAAAACTGGTTTAAGAGAGTGGGTTACAGGGAAGCTGAAATAGAAATGAGTCTGAGCTGAAGTGCACCAGAGCAATGCTCAGTCAGTGGTCAAGCTGGAAGTATGAAAAATAATAAAATAATTATAATTAAAAAATCTGTTTCCCACACTGGGAGTTTTGCAATATTCCTAAGACATTTCATGGCTGGAGCTGCTGGTTTTGATGTTTAACCTTTTTTGCTATTGTAAAAGCAGATAGTGTATAGAGTTACACCACCACCCACGTTTTCATAGGAGTGTCATATTTTCTGTTAGGCAGTGAAAAAAACACCAACATGGAGAAGACAAAAAATACTTAGATTTGAGCATAGACAGATCAATGCTTTTTTCTTGGTCACTGTAACACAGCTTGTTTCTAATGGCTGAGGATTTAAATGGAAGTACCCCCCACAGATGCTCAGTTTTTCTGTACGTTGGCGTTAGCCCAGGAGGTTCCTAGGAAACTGTCAGCTGGCTGGGTGTTTGGGCACAGCGCAGGGGTTTTGGAGTGCTGTGTGCCTTGGTATGCTGTCTTGGCTTTAAAGAATTTTCAACTTAGTACCACAGAAAGATCAATGTATGTTTTGGGGGGTTTTAAGACGAAGTGGAGTGTCTTTTTATTTGCAATAATGGCAGCTATCTTATTCTTTGTTGCTAAATTTTGCTGATGTCCTTCCTACAATGTGATATGCTCACCAAAGTATCAGTTGTACAACATGCAGAGAAAAACTTTGCTTTAAAAGTCAATGTAAACAGGGATAACTTGAGCTGATGGTATCTTCGTTATTTATAGGTAGGGTTCTTTCACAGTCTGCTCCAGGAACACCACCAAAGACAATAACTATCTCTGAAAGCGGAGTCATTGGATCATCTTTGAGTACAACGGCACAACAGACGCCAAATAAAATAGCTATTTCGCCACTCAAATCCCCTAATAAGGTAAGGTCCTGATTCTGGCTACAGCCTTCTATCCCTCCTGCACAGTGGTCTGAATGGAGCTCTCTGTGTCTTTGCTACAAGCTGTTTATGATCCCACTATTCTTCTTGCAAGCCATAATGCAACTGAGTCTCTACTGTGTGTCATAATGCTCTGTGGTAATGGCCTAAGCTAAATTTTTACAGTTGGCTTCCTTACTGTTTTTTTAAGTAAATGTGCATTACTGTTAGTTTCTCATTCTTACCATGTCTTGCCATTCCCTAAGCATCCATTCCGAGAGCAACTGTTCTCTCTTAATCAAGTGCTGAGAGGTTTTGTCTTTTTTCTTAATGCCTTCATAAAATGTCAACAGGCTGTTTAGGAGAAGACCTCAATGATGTTAATAAGTCAGCACATAGTAACCATTGCCGGCTACTGCATAGATAATTCAGTCTTCCCTAATCATGTCTGACGTGACAGGGATATGTGGTGGTCCTTGACAAATACAGAGCTGGAGACTGGCACAAGTGGGAAATAGATAGGAAAGATAATTTATCCATCGTAAGCTCCCTTACAGATAAGCGTCATGGTGATGCTGGTATTTTAGGCTTGATAAAATTGTCTTGAGAAGAGGAATATTTCTGGAGAAAGGAAGAGTTGGGGCGGGGGAAGATGCATAGTGCATATAAACTAAATATCATGTATAAAAACTAGCATAAGAGTAAAGAATTCTCTTAGTTTGGCCATGCTTTAGCTATGTATTGTTACACAAATGAAATGAAGGACTTGTGTTTGAGAGTTATTACTGAGGGAAGAAACATGAGCAAGAAGCTTAAAGCAAAAAATCTAGAATCAAGATTAGCAATGAAAAGACTCTTTAGGGTTACATCTCAAATTTACTGTGAATAAGTAATTTTAAGTATCTTTTAAAAACAAATGGTTTCAAAAATTTGAAGTTTTTTAAAACATGAAAAAGGGAGTATAGAACAAAAAGTAGGAAACCAGACTTGGAAGGGATGTGGCTATATAGAATATTCGAACACTGCACTCTGCAGAAATGCGGTCAAAGACTGGATTTCTGTGGTATTCTGGAAAGCAGATTTGAAAATACTGATGTCCTTGTGCTTTGGATGAATCAGTAGTGTAAGGTGAGATTTTTGGGGCTGTTGGGTTTGTTTTTGTTTTCTGTTCTTTTTTTCATCACTCTCCTTTAAAACTTCTATTTATGATGAAGTAGTCGTGGTACCAATTATAAAGCTGTTATTCAGAAAACCCATCCTTGACAATGCTCAGGCTTCAGTGGGCAGGTTTCCATAAAAACCAAAACAAACAAAAAACCCAAACCAAATGAAACAAAAGCTGTATTGGCTTTCTGCAGGGGCCTTTTGGTGCTGGAAACCAGCAATGCCTTGAAGTTTCCGATGTGTTTGCTGTTGTTGCACACACAGACCTCTGTAAGTTGTGATTAAATACAGTGCCCTTGTTCACGGAAAAAACTTTCTACTGGTGGAGATTTTGTACTTTCATGAGGAGGGGAATGTATATGTACAGGGTCTTGTATCCTGTGCAGAGATTTAAACTGCCTCTTTGTTTTGCCAAGCAGCTAACAGTGGTGTCAGTGGCCTCCCAGCCTCCCAACTCCCCCCAGAAGACGGTGGGCGTCCCACTGAATGTAGCGTTAGGACAGCAGATCCTCACAGTGCAGCAGTCAGCACCCTCCTCCCCTGGGAAGGCTGTAGTCAACCACACAACCGCCCAGGTACAGACTGACTTTCCTTTGTCTTCTAGCATGTCTCTGTGTCATCACTTGCGGGAAACTCGAGTGTTGAACCGCAAATTGGCAGTGGTCAGTCCCAAAGTGTTCTTGTAATGGTGACTACTTAAGAACTGGCAAAAACAGTGCAAAAAAGAGGAACATCTTCAGCCAAGGGGTGCAAACCATTATGCAAAGGCATGCTGTTAGAAAGCAGCTTTCCAGCCTGGAAAGCCCCACTTGGTGCAAGTTCTCATCTCTGTATCCTGAATCTCCCAAGTCAACTGAAAGGCTCCCTATGATATGAGGAATTGTTCTTTGGGTGGTTCTATCTCTTCTATCAGGGTTTTTATGCCACTAACTAGGACTGCTTTCCAGGTGTTTCTGAGGTTTGCAACGGTTGAGTTGCAACAGTTCTTGTGGCAGAGGTCTGCATAAGCCAGAAGCCATGGTCTGAGACCTACAGAATTCAAAAATAGTAATTTCCTATGTCTCATTTCCAGAAAAATGGGGGTTTATAAATTGATTTACATTAACGAATGACTAGACAAAACTGACCTTTCTTGCAAACTACAGTTTTAACTTTTTTCCTGTTTTGTAAACTGAGGAGAATCTTTTTCTGTCTTGTTTGCATTCTTGTTTTGGTAAACTCGAAGTGATGCATATGAGTATAAATAACCGGAGAGGATATAGCAGGGAGTGGGCACAGTTGCATGTACAGCACAAGACCAGAGAGTCAGACAGGTTTTGCCAGTCTCGTCTTACTGATACAGATGACAACTAGAGCGCTGATATGGGGATATGGACACAAGTATTATTTGAATTTATTTTGGAGTAAAACTAGCAAAATTGTCTTATTGAAATAGTTGTTAAAAGGTTAAGTCACTCTAATGCAAGCACCTGAAGTATAAAAACAGAGGTGGCTGTAGGGTATGCATGTCAAGTTCTGATGCAGAGCTGCCTGACACAACACGATGGTTTCACCTGCCTTTCCTGGGCTCAAGAACATGCCTTTGGTAGAACTGGCATTCCAATTCTACGATTTTCTGAGTTGTCATTGGATTGGAGCCATTAGCTTGTGTGGTAGAGGGAACTTTGGCCACACTGGTCTCCATCTGATAACACTTGATCTGTGACTATGCTTGCAGATAGTGCTTATTTTGAATTGCTCAGGGTTGTTGAGGTTTCAGTATATTTAAAAACAAAAAAAAATTCGCAAGAAAACACTTTCTTTTTAAATCCTGGGCTTATTTCTAGTGAAATATGTGAAAATTGACATTTCATTTGTGTAGCTGTTGAAAGCTGGGGAGATGGGAAAGACTTTTACTATGAAGTCACATCATATTATCAACCAAATTTAATACTAAAATTTAATGCCAAGGACAGTGATATGTTTAATATTGATATTAAAAGGTATTGAGAATAAAAAGCTGAGCTCCAAAAGAAATTAGGTGGAAGGATAAAGAGGAGGAATAAACCAAGGTTTGAGGTTGTCAATAAGGCTAGAAAAAGAGGCTGTTATCAAACTGGTAGACTTTTGAATATGTGTGAACAAAATAAACACTTGATTGTTATCAGTTTGTAGTTTGAGAGTGGAAAAATGCGCATTCCAGACATGCTGAATTCCAGCTGTGAGGTAGCACATATTGCTGAACTCCCTTTCTTTCCCCTCTTTGCTTTTTTCCTTTAATTTGTTTTCTTACTTTACATTGTTCTTGCTTCTTTGATTTTCAGCTGGCACCATCTTTCTCATGTCTTCAGATATCAGTTTATGGATGCTGTTCCACCTGCTTCTCAAGGGCTGCACAGTGATTTCTGTGTATTAGTCACAAACTGTCTTAACAGAACCTATCTATATACACAGTGATAAACCATGCCACAGTCCAACACTTAACAGTTCTGCAAGTTCTTACCATGTGGATGTATTAGTTGGAATATATTTCTAGGCTTGATTTTGCGTACAAACTGAGCAATGTTATCTGAAGTTACCTGAAGTCTTTTCGCAGACATTGTATCTGGGGAAGTGGACTGAGTCACCCCACTCATGTAAATATTAGTTTATTCTGGTGTTCCATTTAGTGCATTGAAAATGGAATTGAGTTTCCTCTGAGCTGTTGAGAGGCATTTAATCTCTTGGCATCTGTTTTACTTCTGAAAGAAAAAGTGGGAGTAACTTGCTTCTCAAGGATACGAATGGATCAAAAAGTTATTAACTAAGGAATAAACGTGCTGATGTTTTCTCTGCGTTTGTACAAGTAACTTTGTGCTGTCTGTGTTGGCTTAACAGGCTGTGAAATCAGCAGTGCAGACCATTACTGTAGGAGGAGTGGGCACATCTCAATTTAAGACAATTATTCCCTTGGCAACTGCACCCAATGTTCAGCAAATTCAGGTACCTGGAAGCAAGTTCCATTATGTCAGACTTGTTACTGCCACAACAGCCAATAGTTCATCCCAGTCGGCCAGTCAAAATCCCAGTACGAATACACAGCCTCTTCAACAGGGTAAGTGCTGGTGCTAATATATTGTCTGAAGTTTTTCTTGGATTTTTCATGTTTGTTTTGTAAGGATTAAAAGCAGTACATAATCAAGATCTATCAAGACTGACACATGTACTTGGTTTTGTGGTAAGACTCCTATACATTTCATATTCCGTTATCTCTAATTTTTATGTGGAAATACTCCTCTGTGACAAAATGCTCTGTAGTTGGACCCGAATCTTTGAAACATTTTATGTTGCTTTTCCCTAATTTGTCAGCTTTGTGGGTGATTTGTGGCAAGTTCTAGATCCTCTCTGTGAAAAGCATGAAGCCAGGACAGTCCACAAACATATTGCCAGAACTCCTGCAACTTGAAGCTCCTTACGTGTAAAATGCTTTAGAAACACCAGATTTTACTGCTGGTTTCTCTCCATGGTTTCTGGAGCTGTGATGGAATAAAGGATTTCAAACCAGGCTGTGATTTGTGCATTCTCCTCTTGCCAAGAGAAATCCAGTATCCAGAGGAACTCTGCACTCAAGCTGGTTTTTAAGCTATAGCTGTGAAATGTGTGTGCACACTCTTGTGCCAAATACCTCTTTACAGAAGTGTTCTTCAGACATAAGTGCTGTGTGCCATGAGTTAAGTCAGTTTATCTTGGTGCATTAGTTACAGTTTAAGTATCTTTGCTTTAAGTGCATGTGAAAGTTTGGAGGACTGATCCATGGAGTCTGAATAACGTGTGTTAATGTGATGTTGTTTTTTGATACTAGCGAAGCCAGTGGTAGTGAATGCAACCCCAGTGCGGATGTCTGTTCCCATAGTGCCAGCACAGACTGTGAAACAGGTGAGCTAAATGTAAAAGGTATATATTCCTGACTTAGTTTGGCTGGGTGGAAAAAAAAGTGGTTTCAGCACTGTAACAAAATTTTCTAATTGAAGTGCCTTTTGATTCAAGAAAACAATGATTTCAATAAGATCTCTCTTTCTGCCCAGATGGTGCCCAAACCGATCAACCCAACTTCCCAGAGAGTTACTACTAGTCAGCCCCAACAAAGACTTATTATGCCAGCCACCCCACTGCCACAGATACAGCCCAACCTCACCAACCTCCCACCAGGCACTGTACTGGCACCAGCACCTGGTACAGGAAACGTTGGGTATGCAGTCCTTCCAGCTCAGTATGTCACACAGGTATGCTATTAATACAGAGACAAGTTAGGAAATAGTGCTGTTGTGGAGCACACTGCCTTACTTTTAAAGGTTCTTACTTCCCTACTGTCACCTGGCACTTAAGGGGGCAGACAGTTTCATTTAGGGATCCTTGGCAGAATGATAGTGGCACTAAATCGTAGTTATAATTTAAGCTCTATTTTCATAACAGGATTTTTTTTATTAGCATAGCATAGAATCAAAATAGTAGAGAATTTCTATAAGCAGGGTGAGTGTAGTACAATGTAAGTAGTGTAGTACAGAATTTATAATACAACTTAACTTATAATTTCTAATCACCTAGACCCTCTGCAGGTCAGGTCAGATCTTAATACATGGTTTGCTTTATCTATGTAACAATAATAATCTAGATTTAAAAATCATACAGAAAAATACGAGTCACTCACAGAAAGCAGATGTCAGCGGAAGCATCCCTGGCTGCTGCAGAGGGGGGTCACAGGTCTCACTGTCCAGCAGCAGTTCTGGTTCAAGTTTCTCATTTAGGACTTGTAACTGCTTGATTTTATAGACAATGCTCTGTATGCTGTTACACTTCCCTGATCTGTGGCAGGGACTTTGTTGTCTGGGCGCCTGAGACCTTCACAGCCAGTAACGAAGGGAGTATTTAGTCTTGTGCCCAGGACTCCTGAGACCAGTAGTGAGGTGAAGAAAAAATCTATTTGATTTGTCTACTTGGTTCACAAGACTTTCAGGGCCTGATAATGAGGGGAAAGGGAACAAATATGTGACCCATTTTGTCACAGAGAATGGCTGCTTGCATTATAAAATTGTGTTAGTTATGATAACTACATTATCAAGGGTCAGAAGCAGGTGGTACTGGTCACACCAGCCCCAGTCTAGAGTTTTGGTTTTTACTCTTTGCCAAGATCTGACCAATGTTCAGAATAAGAAGGAGAATAAATTAAACCTTCAGCTGAAGGCTGACCAGCCAGTCTGTACAAACACTGACTCGTGGTATTACTGGTACCAATGTCAATCTGTCTTCAGAACCCGTCCCAGCAGTAATAAATAACTGCATGTAGGTAATACCAATGAAGGTAGCCCAAAATAGCATTGTTTGGCAGGTCTATTTCGAGGTTTTTTGGGGGGGTTTTATGTGAAAAACAAACTCTGGGTCCAGGTATATAGAGAATCTAAATCATATTACTTGTTCTTATTTAAGTACATATGTGGCTTATATATAAAGGAAACTACTGAAGTATTGGTGCAGGAAACAATCCTATTAGGGGCAAAGCAGGGAAAAGCATTTTGA
This sequence comes from Psittacus erithacus, assembly GCA_009867235.2. Lineage (NCBI taxonomy): Eukaryota > Metazoa > Chordata > Aves > Psittaciformes > Psittacidae > Psittacus > Psittacus erithacus. Next base: position 9,540 of record WYDI02026398.1, on the reverse strand, counting down.
GCATGTTTTTAGGAGCTGGAACTGTTGTGGTCTGAACATTTCTGTGTGTAGTCTGTTATCTGTGTGGCTGTAGCACTGTAATAGAGAACAAAAATGTCTAAAACAATGTTTTTATGCTAAGTATGGAGGCAAGAAGTTGTTGCCTTGTTCAAATTCTACACGTGTCCGAAACTGTGCTTACAGCATATATTATTTTTGTAACAAAGACTAGCTACACATCCTCTTGTGTATATTCTAATTTCCTTTATTATTTCATTAACTTTTTTGTTAGCTACAGCAATCATCATATGTATCTATAGCAAGCAACACTGGCTTTACAGGGACACCTTGTATCCAGTCCCAAGCACGGCTGCCATTCAATGGGTGAGTGTTTCGGAACAACAACAAAACTTAACAAAACCAAAACCCCTGCAGTATAGGCTGCTGAATGAGCATCATCTTTCAGTCCCATTATAAGGAAAGGTGGGAGCTGAGGTGTTGGAGTTTGGTTTGAGGGAGTTTCCAAGAAAATCAAATATACTGTAGTATGGTTATTATCTCTGATTAAAGGACGTAGATCTCTCTGACATTTGAGCCCGTTTCCTGATGAAAGCTGTTGTGATTTGTTTTTTGAACTCGGTAGCAGGAAGTTGACCTGAAAGCTCCCTGGTGCTCATTCTTCGTTTTGCATCATACTTTGGAGCTACAGGCCTCAGTTTTTTCTGGGCATTGCTGGAAAAAGATGCTAGATGATACAAGAGCTAGATGCTTAGCATATGCAGAAATCAAGCTGAACAGCAAAATGGAACTGAAGCCTAAAATGGATCCTAGTAAGAAGACTTTGTTGGTTTTCAGTCTTGTATTTCTCCTTTAAGGATGAAAATAATGGCTAACATGTATTATTTTCCCGTTGTCAATCCAGCAGGCTTAGCTGTTCTGCACAGTCCTTTTGCGTTGTTGTTTGCTGGAAATTGTAAACAACAAAGTGCTTTTTGTTGCTGCAACCTCAACTAATACAAACTAATCTCAAATCCAGATGCCACTATTCAAACAAATGGGTTTGATTTAATCTCTGATATTACATGCAGAAATTGTTGGACAGGGATGGAATGAATCTCATCAAAAGTGATTAGTGACATGAAATCTGAGTTTTAAGAGAAGTTAACAGACTGGGTCTGATACAAAATTTATCTATAAACTGAATACCATGTTTTGGCTTGCTTTCCCATTATTCCAGAACTTTTTATTTGTTTTAAATTCCAGCTAGAACATAATGAAAAGCATAATCTTTTCAAGTGAACCTTGTCCCTCTGCATTTGGAGAAGTTCTGGGGAAGTTTTCCCTGATTCCAGTTTTCAGTTACAATGCTTCCTCTAGCTTTAAGCCTCATTTTTACTTCAGGCATGCAGCCAGATTTGTAGCAAATAACCCAGGTCTTTGAGTTTGAAAAGCATTATATAAAGGTACTGTGTATAACAGATATGTACAAGCATTCAGACAAAAAAGTAATGCAAGGAAAATATAAAGATTTTTTTTTTAAGCTTCTATCATGAGCTATTTACTTGACTTTAAAATAGGAAGAAACTGATAAAACACTGTGCATGCATCTAAATGCACTTTTTTACCACACAGAATAATTCCTTGTGAATCAGCAAACCGCCCCAGGAAGCCTTGCAATTGTACAAAGTCTCTATGTTTGAAATTGTAAGTACAGCTTGGGTTTGGTTTGGGGGGTGGTTTTAAGCCTTATTTTTTACATCACAAATTTATGCCAGATATCAAAATATAATATGTTTAAGTATGTCAGAAATTTTGTGTCTAGATGCTAATTTAAGGTTGCTGTTGATATTGGTGAAGATGTTGCAGTGCCTGTGTAATTTTCCAACTCCTGTGAGCTATATGGACCCTAACATTTAATGGTTTTTCTAACTTCACAGCCTTGTTGCATGGCGGAGCCAATTTCACACAGCAGCTATAGTTGTGTTGTTGTATGATTGAAATGACATCCCATGGTATCATCAGTGGGCGTCTACTATACTTTGGTAAAGTGCATCAGTAATACCATGCTGCATCAAGTACTTCAGAAAAATTGGGCCCTGTTTCATTTTCTTAAATGACTAATAGTCAAAGGATTCTTCACGGATAGCTCTGAGTCTTGCTCATTCTGATGAGTTATTCTGTTATTTCATTCAGTGTCTTTGTAAGAATTGTAAGAATTTGTAAGGCCATTGCAGGTTGTAAAAGATTTTGATATAGTTTATCTCTGGGACCATTCAAGATGCTGAAAATGACCAAAATGCATTTCTACCAACTGAAGGGCTGTAGTGGACTCCAGAGCAACCCTAATCTAGTTCTTGTAGTATTACCCTGGGCAAGCCATGGGAAGTCAATTACCCTTGAATTATACCTGTATCTTAAGACAGCAACTAGACCTGCACTGAGGATTTAGGCCTTGCGATAAGTCTGATACAACTTGTACACGTGAAGTTGCGCATACAGTGACCCCCTTACCTTATTGGTGCATGTGTATATTGTCAGACTAGGAACTTGTGCTGCTGCCATTAGTACTAACGCAAATGTAATGGTCATGCTTACATATGCCTTCTGCATCTTCTGTTTCAGGTACTGTGATTGTTTTGCAAATGGTGAATTCTGCAATAACTGCAACTGCACAAATTGTTATAACAACCTGGACCATGAAAATGATAGGCAAAAAGCAATAAAGGTGAGGGGCCTCTTCCTCTGCCCCTGGGATGAAAGCTGTTTAGCTTGTGTCTTCTGAAGCTATGGCATGGGGCAGAGTGGGTGTATAATGTCCTGATCTCCTCCCACAAGTGGAAGGCTTAAATCGTTTTATTGCACCTCTTAAGTTCTGCTCCCTGCATTCAGTGACTGACCCTTTGGGTCTGCATTGACAGGCCTGCCTTGACAGAAATCCTGAAGCCTTCAAGCCCAAGATAGGGAAAGGAAAGGAAGGAGAATCGGATCGGAGACACAGCAAAGGGTGTAACTGTAAACGCTCGGGATGTCTCAAAAACTACTGCGAATGTTATGAGGTACAAAGCATTTTCTTTTAAAGATACTGGCTTTTTCCCTTCAGTACTGTGACCTCTCTTATTTGCTCTGTCTCTTTGTATTACTATCATATTTTCTGTTTTCCTTCTGCTGTAATGTTGTATCTTCTTCCAGCAGCTTGCACATAGAAAGACACATATATGGCAAGACTGGTTACTTCTGTTGTATAAGCTTAACTGTAAACCACGTAGCAACTTTGAACTTGGGCTTGAATTTGTCCTTTACTGAGGAGCAGTATTTCCTAAAGAAATCTGCTGCTCCAGTTCCCTAGGAGATGTTGAAGCAGGATCCGACAGACACTGAGATAGAACATTTCTGTAGAAGACAAACAAAAGTTGTTGCATCAGCTCACTAATCAATCTGTGGATGTGGCAGACTGACATCTCGTAGCTCAACCACGTAAATTCCACTGGAAACAGTAAATTGGTAAAGAAAGGGATGAGTGGGTAACCGTTGATTGGCATTTGATTCAAGTATGCATTCTGAGAAGGCATCTCAGTTTGAGGTGAGAAGTTAGAAAACTACTGCTTGGGGGTTTCTTCTCATGGTTAATTGGTGAAAGATTAAAACAAGATCTTCATTTCATTGTGGCTTATCATAAAGAGAATCAGTTACAAGAGGTTTCTCATTTTTTGTTTGTTTCTTTCAGGCAAAAATCATGTGTTCTTCCATATGCAAGTGCATTGGCTGTAAAAATTTTGAAGAAAGCCCAGAGCGAAAGACATTGATGCATTTAGCAGATGCTGCAGAAGTTAGGGTCCAGCAGCAGACTGCTGCAAAGACCAAGTTATCTTCCCAGATCTCAGATCTGCTGACAAGGCCAACACCAGCACTCAGCAGTGGTGGTGGGAAGTAAGTTATGCAGCACCCTCTTTCAGTTTCTTCTAATGTGTTTTTTTTTCTATGTGACAGGTCATCTTTGAATGTGATCTGTATAAGCTGTAGAAGCACTCACATGAATGGAACTTGTTGTTCACACAACTGTGCTTTCTATGGAGCCTATGGTATGCCAAGCTTACCTGTGTTCAAGCACATAACTAAGCTAATCTTTTCATGGTTGCCCATGTGCTCACAGAAAGCATGAAGTACAAGTGTCCCATCTACTGAAAGGATGTAATCCTTGAGTTGCCCTTATAGTAAAAGCTGGAGAATTCTACATACTTGGGCGTTTCTGTTTCAAAATGTACTTCCCTGCAGGCAGGCACCGAAGCACAATGGCCCACACACCATTTGGCTGTAACTGTGGTTTATTCACTCCCTTTTGGTTGCCTAAAAGCTTCTGGAAGCAATGGCACAGATGAAATCTCATCAGTCCTTGTATTAAAATGTTGCCTAGCCCAGGAGTTAGGCACACTGTGTGTTTTTGCTGACAGCAACTGGATCTTTCTTCTGTTTCAGGTTGCCCTTCACATTTGTAACCAAGGAGGTAGCTGATGCAACCTGTGAATGCCTTCTTGCACAGGCAGAGCAAGCAGAGAAGACAGGCAAGTCAAAAGCTGCAGCAGAGCGCATGATCCTGGAGGAGTTTGGACGCTGTTTGATGAGAGTTATTAACTCTGCAGGGAAGTCCAAAAGTGACCCTTGTGCCATGAACTGCTGACTCATGCACATGAGCCACAATGAAGTGGACTGAACAGAACACTTAAGGCACAGGGACACTTTGGTTTGGCATAGCGGATTTAATAATATTTGTTAATTTGGTGCTTGTTGTAAATTGACCTGCATAATATCGAAACATGCAAATCTTTTTATAACAATATGTAGAGCCTTTTAAATCTTAGCTAAATCCTCTTCTACTTAAGACAATGCTTAAAGGTCAATTCTTCTTCCTGGTGTACAGCTTTTACTTTGGGTTTCTTAAAAATTAGATGTGTTCTCCTCTTTCCCCCAGAATAATTACCTGAAGGGCATATATAAATTATTATAATATATATTATTACAGTATATGCAGTTGCATTACTTTGTGCATACAGGAAAATGCAGGTGATGTCAACAGATAGGTGATACTTTTGGCAACAGGCCCATAATGAGGAGGTACCACTGTATCCAAGATAGTTCTGAAAGGAAATGTGTAAAAGCATCTAAATAGAAGGTAGTACTTGTATCTGGGACTTGACACAGCATGTTCCGTTAGTGGATGGAGCACTGTGAAGTACACAGGCAATAATACAGAGGGGTGGGTTGCATATTTAGCATTGGCAAGTGGTGGAGAATCTTGCCCAAGGAGTTTAGAGGCTATTGGAATTAATGGGAACTTCTTGATAGGAATGTGGCTGAGAGCTCATGTTGGTTAAGCTGGCTCTTGAAGGCTAAGACAGTGGCCTGTTCTCAGAAGTGAGGAAGGGCAGTCTCAGCACTATGCCAGGTATCTGCTCAGTGTACAGTGTTATCTAAGCATGCAGCCAACAGATGATATTTCTTAGGTGTTTACCTGGTTTTCCAGGAGTCTGTGACAGCCTAATCCTTCACTAGAGATAGGGCTGTGTGGTCTGTTGTGTTTTCTAGGATCAAGCTGTAACCCTGGAAAGTATTTAAGCCTAAGAAGCTGAGGTTATGGGAGGTGTTGGAACCACAGTTGTCTTAATGAGGACTCGAGACAATCTGCATCCAAATTGACTTGCAAAGAGAGGTAGGGTCATGTTCAGCCTGGTTGCGGGTCTTCAGGGCGCTGCTTCTCTGTATGTTGTCAGCTTAGTTGGCATAAGGGTTATTTAAGTGTTGTTTAGAATGACTGAGAGCCATGATCAGAGAGGATGCTAGCACAAAATCAGGATTGCTTTCAAAACAGATACATAGATCATTTTACACAAAGCTGGGGGGGGAGGGGATGGGGCAGGGGCAATAAACTATAGCTGTGTATAGACTTAGGGCAGGGGATATTTTTCACTATTTGTTACAGGCAATCTCGGATCATGTTTCTGGCAGCAGAACACATTTGCAAAATTAACCTAGTAGATTATTTACCTACCATGGATGTCTATATTTTAATCACAGTCATTTTTATTACCTGTCTCATTGCAGTCTGAACTACTTAGGTTTTTCAAAAAAAGATTTAGTATTCCTCATGTAAAAATATAAATACAGAGAAAAGCAGCAGAGCTTTTTCTCCAGGTTTTCTAGCAGGGCCAGGCTGGAGAAAGGTAGGGGTTAGGCAAACCAGCAGCAGAGCTAAGTGCCTACATGTATGATGGCAATAGGGTGGGAGGATGCTTCCCCTCCTGTCTTCACCCCAGTCCTGTGCACTGAGCAGAAAAGCCGTTGACCCTTCTCTGGTGCCTCCTCAAAATGCCTCAGGGGCTGGAAGGGCCTGGGAGGTGGCCAGCAGCAGTGACCATTAAGTTGTCCTTGCAAACAAGGTTTGACCTGCCAGTCACTGTCTGAAGGGCCTTGTCTGCTGTTAATATTTCCCTGAGAATGAATAGCAAGTCTCTGAAAAGAGACTTCACCTCTTCTGTACATAAATGCCATTTTTTCATAATTAGGACTTGGATTTACTAAAAAATCAGTGCAGTAACTTTAAATGTAGATAGTGCGGATATTCAGTTTACTTCTAGTGACCTACTATAGTATGTCCAGTAAGATTTGTATAAATGTAAATTAGTGTAAGTGAATAAAGTAATACCTACTCACGTTATTTTCCAAACAGATTGCAATATGCCTTCTTTTGTTTAGACTTCAGTCCGTGTTAATTTTGTATATATACCATGTCTTACTCTAAATTGCACCTTTTGTGATGTGTATTTATATACAGTGTGCAAAAACACTTGTGAAATTTAGATGACAGTTGTAATTATGTATGATGGCATTGCTTGAGAATATTTTGCTTGTAAAGACTTTAAAGGTGCAATCAAATGCTCCTTGTTCTTCTACTTTGTTTTGAACAAGCTTTCTCAAATATTAAGCTTGGATTCCTCTCTCCCCTCTCCCTGGTGTAGAATGTGTGAATTGGGTTTTGTACTTCCCTAGCCATTTGCATCAAACTGCTGGACAAGAGTTACAGTCAGGTTCATCCAGTTACATAAAAAATAATTGAGAATGGGGCAAAGGGTTCATTTTCTAGTGCTGTTTACATCTGAAAGTAGACAAATTAAATTTATATTTACTAGACCTATTCAAAGAATACACTTTTCTATATTGTACAAATGAAACAGTCCGATAAATCACAAAGAAAAATAAACCTTTATACTATTCTGTAAATACAAATTTTTTGTATTCCTTGCCTTCAGCACTGGATATTATTCACAGATGACTCTCACTGAACTATCAAAAGACAGTTTTTAACACCAGGCCTGTTTCTGATGCAAGAACTGGCCTGGATTTTCAGTATGAGATCAAATCCTGTCAAAGATAAACCCTTGGTTACTGGCATACTGTCATGCATAGTAATTTGTGTCTGTCACGTGGTGGCACAGTTCATAAAGGGCCAGAATGTGTGTACCAAGCCAGTACCAGGTAGTTGAGCCCAGTGATAGTTTCTTTGTTTCTTTTAAACTCTTTAATGAGAAAGCATGGGGGTTTTTATGTGCATTGGTTTGACAATAGCTAGGCTCAGGCTGAGCAGAAGGACATCCTAGGCCATTCTGCAGTGCCCTTGAAAACAGCATGGTGCTACAAAGAGCTCATTGAGGACCGCAGGCAAAATTTTGAGGCAGAGCTTTGGAGAGCCTTAGCCTGCTTGTTAGCAGGATACAATGTACTGTTTTCTTGTGTCTTTTGTGTCTTTTGCAGAGATTTGTGGGCAGCTCTTGCAGAAACTCTATTACTAGGTTGCATTAAGGAATACAAGTCAGCTAAGAGAGCTTGTGGTTTGTTTCTCTAAAACCTGGTTTTATTTGTGTGCAGGCGATTTCTGTGTTCAGCTAAAAAAAAAAAGTAGGAGTGTGGCAAAGGTAGTGTACAATCAATGCTAAGGGAGTCTTAGGAGCGTTGTTAGGATGTTGAGGGAACAAAAGCTGTTACTGGACTGAGCTTTTACCCCTACTACACCAGCTGCCATGAGAGAAGGCTCTCTGTTACCTTAGCGAGTGCAGTTACAGGATTGAGAGAAGAAATGAGGTGCTCAAAATGACTTGTGATAAGTTTGTATGGAGAGCATGGTAAAAGCAAGAGTGAGGGTGTTTCAGAGATGATGAATGTCTGCGCAAGGAGCTGCTGGGAAGAGAAAGCATTGTCCAAAAGACACTGTGGGAAAAGGAGTGGTGTGGAAAATCACTTGATTGCAATTGTGGTGTTAGGAATGCTGAAAGACTCCACTGAAACTTGACAGCTCCAGTGGTGCAAGTCCAGCCAGCAGAATCTGTGGAGGGCAACAGCAGTTATATTTCTGGGAATTAATGGCAATTGGTACAGGGTTCCTAATACAACTGTCAAATTTCCTTTAGAATATTTGATTAACTGGGTAACTGCCACACTTCTAATTACACAGTTCAGCTCAAACTTCATCCTACCAAGCCCTGTAAAACTTTCCTCAGCATCTCTTGGAAACCTCTGTCATCAGTATTTCAATGAATTACAAAAGGATGTGTAAACTGTGGCAGTCATGGGTATGGGCAGGTCAGCCACAGGAACGCACAGAGCTCGGTGTCAGCCCAACTGCAGCGCAGTCTCCAGCTTAGTTCACCGGTGGGCAGCACAACACAAAACCCAGAAGTTCAGAGGTGGGGAAGCTCTGTGCACAGCATGCCTGCCATGTTCACACCTTCATTAGTGGCCATGAGTTCATGCACATCTTTGTACATAACCTTCCCATTCAGGAGGAGGCTCAGCATGAACTAAGCGAGACAAGCTCCCCCATGTAAAAGGAAAGTGGCAGCAGGCTTATGTCCAGCTGAAACAAATGCACAGTGAGGAAGTGCCTGTTCCCAATGGCCCAGCCGATATTGCAGCTGGGCATGTAAGCAGTACAAGCGTTATATTCTGTGAGTGCAACCAATTTGCCACTGAGATTTCAGCAGTTTTGCAAGTTGCCCTAAAAATCACATATAAAGGAGCAGGAAATAGTTTCCTAAAGTCTCTTGTAGCTGGAGTGCGTCCATGGCAGTGACAGCTTCAACATGGCTTTTTGCATAGGTAATTGTACTGGTGGGGGTTGGAACTCTGGAGGTTTTGGTTTGCTATTCCCAGAACAGATTGCTTGAAGTTCTGGGGAGCTGCTAATCTCAAAGCAGAGCCTGAGGAATAGAGTGCAGCAGCTCTGCTCCCACCATAAGTATGACTTAGGGGACAGGTCTTGTTCAACGTCTTTGTCGGTGACATGGACAGTGGGATTGAGTGCACCCTCAGCAAGTTTGCTGATGACACCAAGCTGTGTGGTTCAGTTCATACGCTGGAGGGAAGGAATGCCATCCAGAGGGAACTTGAGACGCTTGTGAGGTGGGCTGATGCCAACCTTATGAAGTTCAATAAAGCAAAGTGCAAGGTCCTACACCTGAGTCGGAGCAATCCCAGGCACAGCTACAGGTTGGGCAGAGAAGAGATTCAGAGCAG
>WYDI02026396.1:7894-19528 GCA_009867235.2 Psittacus erithacus | reverse complement strand
GAGCAAGCTGCTCCAGTGGAAGGTGTCCCTGCCCGTGGCAGGGGCTGGAGCTGGAGGAGCTTTAAGGTCCCTTCCAATCCAAACCAATCCTCTGATTCTATCTTGTCTCAGTAGACCCACGAACAAGAAGTCTTCAGTGCAATGCAGTGGGGAAGGATAAAAAGACAAGCATCTGCAGGACAACAGAAGTGCTCCCATCTCCTCTGGCATATACTAGTGAGGCAATAACATCTGGCTGCCCTTGAGAGCAGGGCAGGTGCCTGTTTTCTTTGCCCGTGTTACCAACTCAACAGCTCACTTGTGAAGAGAGATATGCAATAGGCAGGTCAGCAACCTTGATTGCTCCCTTCCAACTCTTGCAAAAGAAAAGATCAAGGAAATAAAAGCACTGTGTTAAGTGAAGGACATGCTAGATTTCCCTGTTTTAGCTAATTTCCCTTTTCTGACTTACAGTGTTGCCTCTTAAGGATCCTTTTACTTTCTACTGATGACTGTGTTGGAGAGCTGCATATGGAGATGTGCACATGGTCTCTGTAGCATTAGATGCTGCATTCCCACACGGCTGGACTACAGATGGGGCCATCACTGAAAGCTCCATCCCAGTTGGTCCTGAATTTAAGGCACCATGTGCATCCCATAGCCTATCTGCCAGTGACCTGTGATGGATGAAGCTGTTGTGGATGGTCAAAATCCTGAACCCAGAGGAAGGCTCCGATTCTTGGTTCTTTATCCATAGTGAGACATTTAACTGCTTTACCACCACACCCCATGAGCCATTGTTATACTTGGCTTATTCTTCCACCAGATGCAGGTTTTCTTTTTAAAGCAGACCTTAAAAATGAAAACTATGCAAGGAGAGATTTATGGGCTACGTTACCATTGGGCCAGCAGTGAGGGCCTTGGGAGCGGGAGTCAGTCTGCACAAGTATTCACGTTCTGCTTTTCACCCTCCATAAACTCCACCAGGTTGACTGAGAAAAGCCTCTTGTGCTCTCCTGTCTATAGCAGTTAAATTGGACATCCTTTGAAGCAAGAGATGAGACCTAGCCTGTCTGTGTCAGAAGAACACCAGAAGTGAAACTTTATGAGCCACCATAGAATCATAGAGTCATAGGATGGTTTGGATAAGAAAGAACCTTAAGATCATCCAGTTCCAACCTCCTGCCATTGGAAGGGACATCTCACATTAGACCATGTCTCCCAAGACTCCATCCAACCTGGCCTTGAGCACTGTCAGGGATGAAGCATTCACAGCTTCCTTGCGCATCCTATTCCAGTGCCTCACCACCCTCACAGGGAAGAACTTCTTCCTTATATTTGATTGAACTTGCCCTGTTTCAGTTTGAACCCATCACCCCTTGTCCTATCACTACAGTCCCTGATGAAGAGTCCTTCTCCAGCATCCTTGTAGCCCCCTTCAGACACTGGAAGCTGCTCTGAGGTCTCCACACAGCTTCTCTTCTCCAGGCTGAGTAGCGCCATTGCTGGAACATGTTCAGCAAGCCATGAGGATATCACATTATCATTCCTTTGCCTGCTCCAGCTCTTCCCCATTCTCAGTGGAAGCCTCTTGTGAGCCCTGAATGTGTCACAGCTTCTCCCTCTGGCTCCCTCCGAAAAGCTAGTTTCTGTCTTAATAACTGAAGGAGAGGAGATGATGTTATCAAACACAACAAGCGTTTTAACACTGTCAAAGGCCCACACCAGACTGGGAAACAAGACTCTTGGGTTGCTTGAATTCTTGCCTCTTCACCCCTTCACCCTTCTCCTTGCTTAGGTCCCTCAAGTGCATTGACTGCATCAATAAAAGCCTGGTTTGTACGTTGTCCAAGCTAGTGCTATGTCATCTTATTTGGAAAGGCCCCCCAAAAAAGGGAAAAGTCACCCAAAAGTTTCAAAATCTTAGGAAAAACAAGTCTCATGTTAGATCTCCACCTGCTTCACTTACAGAAGAAAGGTCAAGAGCAGGCTCAAGAAGGGTAGAAGTTCATCCTCAGGAGAAAACACCCGGAGGCAACAGGGCCTTGTAGTCTATCAGAGGTCCAAGGCCGGAACCTAAAAGCAGACATATTTCATTTCAAACTGAGACCCAGTGCTTTAACAGTGGGAATGATTAAGTGTTGAGACAAAATACCAATGAAAGGAGTAGATTCTTCCTCTTCAGATACTTTCAAATTGTGAGCAGATGCCTGCTGGAACAGAGGTTTTAGCCAAAGCACAAGTTATTGGGTTCCTTATTGGTGTATGCGATTTTTACGGTCCATATTATATGGAGCTCAGAATAGATGATCTTATGGCCCACTGTGACTTTAAAACCTAAAAAAAATAGGTAGTTCTGGATTGAAAGGAGCCAGGTTTCCTCTGGATTTGTGTCTTGAGGCTGACTGACTCTGCTTGCCTAAGAAGACACAAGATTCGATTGAAGCTTTTCTGCTTTGACAGCCATGCTGTTAAAAAAGCAGACTCTATTTCCATGTTGAATTTACCTGGCTTCAGTGTGGTTATGGGTCTGCCTCTCTGTGCTTGACTGGCTAGAAAGCCTGGCTCTCAGGGGGTTACCAAGCAAAGCCTCTTTGGCCTCTGATCTCCTTCAAGTGTGGTTGAGCTTGGCCAGCGGAGTCGGATGCTGCTACAGTGGGAATGGACAGATATAAGCACACACACAAGCTCACAGAGAGAAGATTGCCATAGATTCATTTCTCCAGGCTAAAAATAGAGAATAATGAAGGTTAACGTTAAATCAAAGGAAAATTTATCTCTTCAGATGGATGTTGATACGTTTGAGAACTTCCTTTGTCAAAGCGGTTGCCTCTGATAGCAGTCAGATGACCCTGAAGCTCTTGTCATGTCTTTTGGGGTTATAGACTAAATAATCACATCCGCCCGACTTTATTTATTCTTGGGTTTGTAAAATGTGAGAGTCGTTCAGTGCAGAAACCTGGTCCCTACTCAGTTTTCATGAGAGGTTGGCAGCTCACCCTCTAAAAATAAAAGCTCAAGTGGTATTCACTGTCTACAGCATCCGAGCCAGTTAGGATTCAATTAAGAGCATTTCTGGGTTATATTTTAGGAGTTAGTGTCTGTCAAGCTTTTACCTTGGGGTTCTTGGGTTAAACCTTCCTGTCTCAGTGTCGTGCTGTGTGGAATAGCTTTGCCCTTTGAAGGAATCCATCTCCCTTGTCTTTCCCCCCATCACCCTCCCACAGACACAAGGGCGAGCTGGTTTTTGGTATGTAGTAATAACAATTTGTCAGGATGCCAAGTTCAAAGCCTCTAACCTACTGCCAACGCGAAGCCCAAGAGTGAGGTCACGACTAATCTCAGACTTCTGACCTCCCAGTCACATCCACCATTACCAGATCAGAGCAGAGAAGTGGAAAGGCTTATTTTGAAAGGTTTTAGATTTCAGGTGAGGTCAACAAAAGATTTGCCCAGATGGAAGAAATCAAGAGGATAATATGGAGCATATTAGGGAAGATGAAAGGCGTCGTGTAAAGCAATCTCCTCTTTTAGCCTAGAAAGGAAAGTCTAACTGCCAGGGTAAGCTTCCGGTAATGGCAAATAAGCCCAAGCCATCAGAAAATGTAGCAGAAACCAGACATTGTCCTGGAGAAAGCAATAGAGATCCAGAGTGACGCTGCTGGGATTTTCAACAGCTCCTAAACAGGGGAGGCTTCAACCTCTTAATCCACTGGGATTTAGGTGCCTAGACAAAAAAATCCCACGGGGCATCTTTCTGCAATTCGAGGAGTGTTTATAGCTCACTAACCCCAATGTGGGGCTTGATTTGCCTCAACTCTGTACCCAAACACTTCGGAAAATATAGGCCTTGTGGAAATTAAAGGTATTTGGGGTCTTCACTTACAAGAACCAGGGCATTCATGCAGCATCCAGCTCATTAACCACCTAACAGACCTGTTTTCACCACATCATTCTATGGAGATGTGTTCCCAGCCAGACTGGAAGCCAGTAACAGACTTGGGAAGAAAAACCAGATTTCCTGACTGCCATTGATAAAATGGAAAAAGGGCCAACAAAATAGATTTCCATTTCTGGAATCAATGTTTGGACCAATGACAGGATTTCTGTGGACTGGATTTTCCTTTAGAGGGAGGAAGGGATGTGGCTGAGGTCCTGGGACATGGATAGAGTCCCCTCTCTTCTAGATTTCTCCCTGTTGTGGTACTCTATGCCCCCATATGCTTCCTTGCAGCTTCTCTTCCACCTGGATTTGCTCCATTCCTGATGCCCTGGAGGAGTTGGAGCGCTAGTGAGTCCATTGCTGGGGATATACAACTTGGACTGGAAGTGGGTTGTTCTGGCATTGAAGTCTATGCTTCATCGGCTAACAAGTTTGTCTCAATAGAAGACTGTCCTGGGCTAAAAGGATAAATCACACAGAAAATAATCCAATACTCTCATTATGAGAATAAGACAGAAGTTTTATTAATCAGAGGTAACAGAGATGTGGACATTGATGGATGAACAGATCTCCGGGCCACTTGGAAGGAGAACCAGCCCCAAAGTGCGTTTGTTGCTCTGCCCAATGCACTCTGAAAGGACTGTACAAGATATCTCATTTTCCATTGCTTAGACAATTTTGTTAGTGTTTTGGACACAGACAAGTAAGTGAAGATGATGCTGTCAGCCTCTGTCCATGTGGTATTATCTGGGGTTAGCTGGGCCATTTTCAGCTTAGAGCAGGTAACTGTGTGTTACGGGATTACCATGTATGTGTTGCACTTATAACTATGAACACAAATGTTGTTACAGACATAAATCAAATTAAAGTTTAGACTTTTCAATACAAATTCAAGTGTGCATCATAGCCAGAATTGAAGTTAATTCCATTGTTTCCTGGAGTTTTTGCAGGGCCGGGCTAGAAAATGAATCAACTTTTGTTACAGACAGAATGCGACATGCGAAGGCTCATCCCTGTGAAATCTGCTTTTAGCACCTCTTCCCCTGGCTCGTGCTGCAGGAGAAGGGTGTGATGCCTCCTGCATGAAACCCATCATCCATCAGTGAGGAGCATCGCAGGAGGTTTGTGTGAAACTCCTACTCTGACCAAGGCACTCTCCCAGATAGATGAATATGTCACATCTCAGGGAGACAACCACTGGACCTACACCAGCAAGATAAGCAACATGTTTCCTATCTCAACCCAAAGAACTTTCAACTCGCTGTAGAAATAAGACTATAAATTATAGTGGAAACGAGTCTTAGCAGGAAATGTGGGTCGCTGTGTCCAAAAATAACAGCTATAACGCTGTGAAAACAGAGCAGTTGATAGGAGGGGGGTACTACTCAAGATGTGAATTTTTGACTCCCGTTCTACTCATCTGATTTGATTTCAGTGGGAATATTGGCAGGGTGAGGAATCGTTTGTCATCAGGAACAGCCTGAAGTCCTTAATCATCAGGGGACAGATGCATGCTCCATCAAGGGCTCACTGGGCTCATTGGTTAGAGCTTGTTGCCAAAGAAGTGAACCCAAATCTTTGGGGTTAAATCATCCTTTATATAACCAAGAGACATTTTCTTTCACCTTACAACCCATTGCATTTCACTCCATTTCACTCCGGATGCATGGGGACCCTTTTTCTGTAGCTTGCTTTCCCTGTTTGTTCACCTCAAAGCTTTGCCCAGTGGTGGCACGCAGTTATCTTTCTTATCGACCTGGCATTAGCCACAAACAGGGCACATACTTCTATATATGACAAAGTTTTAGTGAATTATCTGAATCCATTTTTAGGGGGAAATGATGTTCTGCACTTAATGGAGTGCAGTAAAAGGACAGTCCCTTCCACTCCTCACTTGTGGTATCCCATTGCATTCAAATTCCCATCACCATCAAATGACAGCAACTGGGCTTTACTCTCTCCCTGTTGCTAAGTTGTTGTTTGCCAAAACACTGTCTACCTTTGCAGTGATATTCATCACATAATCATGAGAGGGATGGGAGAAAATTCCAATTACAGATAAGGGCATATTATAATGAAAATCTCTGCAATAAGTGATGTCCCCCTGAAGCCATGACCCAAATCTTCAGTTGCCTTTCTCCTTCCCCACCTGCTTTGATCAGTGAAACCTTTTTAAATGTTAATAATCGATGTGTAGTTTTCCTTCATATTTGCTCAGATGAGGAGGAGGAGGTATGATCTCCATTACAGCTGTCTATTTGTGGATTGCTTTTGCTCACAAAACAATTTGAACTGTCTTTAGAAAGACAAGCAGAGACGGATTTAGGCTTTCCCATTAAGGAATGTGAATTACTGAGTTGTTATAAATTAGCTTAATTCGATTGCAGCGGAACAAAGTGGAAATTAGGACCTGGCAACCTTTTTTTCCCTCAGATGTAATGGAAGACGGAAATGACAAAATAAATATAAAAAGGATCTGATATGATACAACAGAGATGCTGACAGAATTAATCCTCAGTTCTGCTGATTGTCACTGTAAGTGGCTTAAAACTGTGGAAATAAAAGGGTTCCTACTTGTTTTACTGATTTTTCCAAGTTCCAAAATGTTAAGGAAGAAAAGTGAACCATAACGGCTGCTATTGAACCAGTTCCTCTCCCTGGGAAACTCTGAGCACTTCAATCGACTTCCTGAAGCATCAGCTTTTGCATCTGCAAAATCCCATTTCTCCACCTTGGAGCAAAGAGCTGGACTTAAGGAAGGCCACATCCCCAGCTATGAAAGCTCAGTCTGGGGATTTATTTTCCCTCTTAATCCAGGTTGATGTTTAAAATGAACGTGCTTTAAGCAATAATACTGAATCCAGATCACTCCAGAGATACCGGGGTGGGAAGGACTGGAAGAAGCATGTTCAGTTCTGCGTTACCATCTGCTTACCCCCAGTGACAGCTCAATTTATAAAGGCAAAATTACTCATCCCATAGCAATATGTTTGGCACAGGCAAGAGAAACTCACGCTTCTGTAACCAAAGGCCCTGGCGAGCAGCAGAGACATCGGGAAGGCTTGGCTGAGTGATTTTTGCTTGGCTTCACTTTGGCACCCAATTCCAGCTCCCGCTGAGCCCACATTAAATGGAGCAAGAAAACTCAAACTGTTTCACACCCATTTCAAAGGAGGGGATTTTTCACAGCTCCCAGGTCATTTCTAGCAAGCTGTGCCTACAGTGAGGTCCCTGCTGGTTCTGGCACCACTGCTGTCAGCTCTCCTACCAAAAACCAGCAGCCCATGGCTGATGCTGTATAAAGTGAAACGTTGCTCATTCTTTTCCTTGGGTTTCCTCGCTGAATGCAAAGCCCACTGTAGGTCCCTTTGTTCTTGGTGAGAATGGAGATTAATCATTCTTCAAATGAAAGGCAGGGTTTGAAAGACCTCCCTTTGAGATGGGAGAAGGTGATTGCAGAGTGGACTGCAGGAACAGTGGGCAAGTGGTGTGATTTTTTTCCCCTCCTGGCTATTTTGCTTTTATTGTGTGAAGGAGACACTTGGGACTGTGCACGGCAAATCACAGCCAGGCTGAGATTAGTGTTTTCACCAACTGAACATTAAGTTGTGTCTGCTGAGGATCAGCACTCAGCACTGCCACCGTGCTTTGCACAGCACATTTGTTAATCTGGAGATGCAATCAATGGGCCTCATTGTCCTGACAGTGGTGCAGTACCATGCTCTGGCCGTCTGAACCTGAATGTAGTCTGATGTTTAGTCCAGTACTTAAAGGGTGGCTACAAAGATGATGGAGACTCCCTCTTTACAAGGAGTCCCTTGGAAAAGACGAGGGGTGATGGGCACAAGTTACTCCTGGGGAGATTCCCACTGGACACAAAAGGAAAATGTTTCCTTTTGTGTTTGTCCTCAATCAGGACAATTCCTGATTGTCCTGACTGAGGACAATCGACCACTGGAATAATCTCCCCAGGGAAGCGGTGACTCCCCAACACTGGACACTGTTAAGACTGGGCTACGCAAGGTGCTGGCCCATCTGATCTAGGTCATCCTTTGCATAGAAAGGTTGGACCAGATGATCCTTGGGGTCCCTTGACACTTGGTGTTCTATGATTCTATGATTTCATGCAGATGCACACAGAAACCAGACCTCATGCACCCTCAATGGTCCTGAAAATGCCATGATGTTAATGCAGGTCCTGGTAGAGCCCACTGTGACCCACACAGCTCCCTGTGGAACCTCAAAAGGTCTTTTGTAAATGTGGTCCACAGTTTCTTGCTGTTGCCTTTTCGGCTTAAGTGCAACCCATGGGCAGAACATCTGGCACCAGCTTGTCCCTGAGCAGCTGAAGGTGTTCTTTGTCCTTTCTATGCATCTGCATTGTTAGGGTCAACACCACCAGATCAAATCCATTGTTTCTTTTTGCTTGGTCCCTACAAGAACTGGGTTGACTGATGTAGATGACCCATTTGATGATGATACTGATCATCACCAAACACATCTTGTTATTTCTTCGTTTGGAGTTTGGGGAAGGAAAAAGCTAGAATAAACCCACTTCATTTCTACTCCTGTTCATCTTTGGGATGGGACCAGTTCGTGGGAAGTTTTGGACTGCAACCTATACAGTGATTCAGCTTTTCCAGTTCCAGACCACGCAGCTGCAGCCTTCCGTGAGAGCAGCATTATCTCCTCAAAACCAGAAACATAAAACAAAGGAAGTCCCTCGTACAAACATAGCATTAAAAAACCCTCTCAAAACTATAAAGTACTGCTTTATCATCCATTAAAAACAGGGACAGGAGCTGCAAGCTTTTTAAACACTTCCCCATACACAAAGATCAGAATCTTTTATGCTCTACAGTTTTTATGAAACCCAAATATTGAGAAGCTAAACTATACAAGTGATGCCATTTAAATCATAGTTTCAGATGTATTTGTCCCAAACATGGGTGTTATGGTCGTGGAGAGTTCAGGGGTAAATGGTGCAGATACATGGCACAGGCTTGTGTAGGAATACAATGGAATCTGAAAACCACTGCACGTATTTGGGCTTCATATCTTGCCTGGCCACACACAGATCTATTTAATGCCTTCATGGACAGAACCTGCTGTGGGACACTGGCATCACTCAAGGTTTGCAGTTGGGTAATCGAGATCCAAGCTTGGACGTGGTGATCAAATCTTTCACATTTTGGGTGTCAAAAACCTTGAGAAATGTGAAATTCCAGCAAACTGTGGCCAATGGGGGTTTCTATGTTAACACGTGGAAAACAAAAAGGGTTCAGGAGGAGCAAAATTACTGCTCTGAAATGATCTACCTCCATTAAGGTACTGGCTGACCACATACACCTGTACTCTGCAGTGCCAGCTCCTTCCCCTCATGTAGTTGTATTTCCCTTTGGCTTTGTTCCCCAGTGTAAATCAGCCAGAGTCTGGCACAGTGCTGGTGTAATGTATCAGCCTGGTGCTTGGTTTCAGCCCAGCTCCTCAAATTTCACCATAAATAAAGACAGGGAGGTGCAGGAAAGCAGCAGGTAGATGGCATTTCTTCCCCAGACCCCGGTAGCTACCTGGGACCCTTGAGAAAGGGTCTTCAAATTAGTGTTGAAACCTCCCCTTCCCTTCTGACTACAATAATTTAGCTATCCAGCTTGGAGAGTATCAGAAGATACATAGCTGAGATAGTGATGCTTAATGATAATTTAAACCCCAATTAAAAAGCACTTGTTTCTGTGTTTTGCCTATTCTGTTCTGTGCTAGTCTGAGATTCAATGGGAGACTTCTTCCATAGAGGAAACCCAGTTTGGGCCTGAGAGTGCAAAAGGCATTTGATGAGTTTCTCTTTTCTGCTTTTTCTCATCTTCACACTGTTTATTCACTAAGAAATTGAGGAACCATCACTCTCTCCCTTCTCCATCAAATCACTACACTATTGTGTCCCACGGGTGATGCTTCCTTCTTTCTCCTATAGGAAATAACCATCTTGCTACCCTCTACATTTAGTTACTGAACCGCTTGCACGTAACATTTATATGTCTTTCAACTAGCGTATCTAGTTCAACTCCAAGCAGTTGCTAGTGAAGTGTAATTGCAACCACCACAGAATGTTGTTGCTCCTATTTCAGACCTGCAGAAGCCCTGGTGTGGTGAGAACCTTGTCTACTCATCAGCAGCAGGTTGGTGCAATAAGGAATGTTCTCCCTACTATAAACCTTGCCTAAAAGGAGACAACCTTACAGCAGAGAGGGGTCTGCAGATTTCTGTCCTGCTTTGTGCCTCCAATGGGGTAGCAGATACAGAGAGCATCTGTGGTCCATCATTACAGAGATGCCATCTGTAAGGTTATCACGACTACGCATGTCTGGGTGTCGTGTTAATGGTCCAAGTGAGGCACTAGTACAGGTTGGCCATGGAAGTGTTGGACCCAAGGCCAGGTTGGACGATGCTTGGAGCAAGTTGCTGTAGTGGAAGATGTCCCTGCCTGTGGCAGTGGGTTGGAACTGGATGAGCTTTAAGGTCTTTTCCAACCCAAACCATTCTATGATTCATAGATATGATTCTCTGCTCCATCATCCTTTCCATTCTGTCCAGGGGAAGTCCTGTAATCCTGCCAGCTCTGCAGCTGCAATTCAATAGCCCATTGAACTGCTGAAGGAGGATTTATCTAGGAGTGGGAAGCTAACCTGTATGGGTTGAGCCACAGGAAGGAAGGGAGATGAGACTTGGGTGACAGCCAAAATTACCTTCATTTGGGCTTTCTGGGACTGGGAGCTTTGATCATCACAGAGTGCAGAGGAACATGTACAGCTCTGAGAAGAGGAGAATGAGAAAAGATGACCAAACCCAATAACAAACACCTCTAGGACCAGCAGAGTTCCAGTGCTTCTTTGTCCCATGTTTGAAGCATTGTCTTGAACACCACCAAATACTCCCAAGGTAAGTGTAGAAACCCTATAGCTATGGGACTCACCCATACCACAGAGGCTCAGCAAGTCTGAGATGGTTTGTTGCTCCTAGGCACGAAGAGCTCTATCCATTTCGAAACCCTGATGATATCTTTGAGGAGACAACCACTCATCTCTGAACTTTGCTGAGATCTTGGAATTAGACAACTGAAAGGGAAAAAGAGAGGCAGGATTTAAATGTTTGAAATATCTGGGGCAGATTCCTGCCCCCAGGCTGGTGCTCAGAGACAGGCTGTGCTGCTGCTTGTCAATTAAATTCTTACTTGAATCGTTTGGTGCATTGTCAGTAAAGTTCTTTCCCAAAGATTAAATCCTCTCAAGGGCTCTTGTGGTTAGAGATGGATTGGGAAAGAGGGTCCCACAGAAGTGGCCTGTGCTGGTAAAGAAGGGAATAAAGCAACAGACTATGAGAAAGGGGTTATGAGAAGCTGGGAAGAGGAGAGCAGGGTAGAGGAGGAGAGGAGGAATTGTCTTAAGTGGGAATAGGTTGAGATGTTGGATATCCACAAGCAGCCCATATGGGTGGACATTTAATAGGAGAAAGTGAACTCTGCAGAAGACATGGTCAGAAGATGCTTCCCCACAAGAATTAGAAAGGGCTCTGAGGAGACCCCCCCTGCAGTCCTGATCCAGCTCTGGGGCAGCAGCACAAGAGGGATGTGGAGCTGTTGGAGTGAGGGCAGAGGAGGCCATGGAGATGCTGCGAGGGCTGGAGCAGCTCTGCTCTGGAGCCAGGCTGAGAGAGCT
>WYDI02026395.1:0-18282 GCA_009867235.2 Psittacus erithacus | reverse complement strand
ACGAGCTACGGGCCGAGCTGGTCTTAAACCACAACAAACAACTAAAGCCATTATTTAAAATTAAATAAGAAAAAAAAAAAAAATATAAAGCGAAACCTAAAAAAAAAAAAAAAAAAAAAATCCCAGTATTATTTCACCTTTGGACAAAAATTCACACGTCTAAGAATCTGTACCAAAAAAAAAGGCAAAAAATACTGTATTTTAGCTTTCTCCAAATACCAGAAATATTACTTCTGGATATGCTACTAGTTAGTTATGGTACTGTTGCTGGAAAACGCACATGGAGAAATCTATGGGGAAGAGTATTACCAAAACCAAGACAGTAATGTGCATTCAGAGAAAAAGCAACATGAGTAAATATATGGCAGTGAGGAACAGTGTAGTCTATAATTTTCAGCTTTTCCAATAATTATTTTGTTTAATGAGAAAAGAAAGTCATAATATTACATACTTAAGTTAGATTGATTTAACTTAGGAAATTAATTCTTAACTCTACTTATTTCTTGTAGAATATAACATAAACTTCAAGCTCCAGGTTCTGTGTACATAACAAGTAAGACCAAATAGGAATACCTACAGTGGAAGAAAGCAGTATTTCAGAGCATGAGTCCTACAGCCAGGTGGAAGAGTGCACAGAATATTGTTATTGTTATAACAATTACAGAAAAATAGTTATCTTGGTTTCATAAAAATTATAAGTATAAAATGGCTATAAAAATAAATACCAATAGCAGAAATACATTCTGTGGGATGGCCTATTACATATACATATGTCAGTACAAAACTGTAATTAATTAAACCACTTAAAAGAATTCTAAACAATTCAACAATAAGGTGCATGATAAAGAAAGGCCTTTTCTTGGTAAAACAAATATTCTCCCTAAAAATCGTTAAATTATGTTTAAAGAAAAATACCTGGAAATATGACAGATCCCACTATTTTTAAGTTGTCATGTTTTGGCCCTGCACTTCTTAAAAATCTCTTTGAAGGTTGAACTGTTAAAAGATGAAACAATGACATTAATAGAACCATTTAATTCATCTGAAAAAGCAAGCAGCATAGTTAAGGCTAATCTACATTCATTAACAGACTTGTTCTTCAATGGATATTAGCTTAATATCTGTCTAATGTCTTATACAACGCATGACTGTCATTAAGGCAACAAAAAACAATGGTAAAGGCCTGATACCAGAAAAAGCATCCTTATTCTACATGGCACTTAAATTTAGACTAAGTTTTAAAAATGTTCATGTTTTACAAAAGAACTGTCACATTTTAAATTAAGATTGTCCATAATGGAGAAAGTGTGAATAGGCACTCTACAAATGAGGATAAAATTTAGCTGCATTATTATGATACTCTCAGTTGGGATGTCAATAAATGTATTATACACTGACCATTAATGATTTTCTTAATTTCCCCATGAAATTAAATATAAGGTCTTTAATGGCTATTTTCATTTGCATTTATTCTATTTTAAATAGAAATTACAAACATGTTTATAAAGGTTGTAAAGCTTTGCAAGATATGCAAGGCTTCTGAAAGAAAAATGAAGTATCTTTCAGGTGGGTATTCTAGTACTAGTCAGACATAACTTTCTTTTAACGAGTTTCTAAGGATACGGAACTGAAGCCAACAGAAAGATGACAACGGCAATTAGACCTCTCAGGATTTTGTGTTCTTTGTCTCCACCTCCTGCTTGGAAAGAACGTGGGTTACTGGGAGTTAAAATATGCCTGTGATTTCTAATTCTTTTGGGGAATCTGGGAAGCAAAGTAAGTAGTAAATGAATAGAAAGTCTTGAATACCCAAGAAAGCAATAAAATACCAAACATATCATCAGTAGCAATTATTTTATGATGATGAGCTAAATAATTCTGTGGCACCAGATCAGTGCTGGTTGCTAACTTAGGCTCAATATTAAAAAACTAAAAGCAACAGTAAATACTGTGGTAAACTGGTTATAGATGAAGGCATCTGGGGACAATGAGAGAGATGGGGTCAAGTCTCATCTTTGTTTTGATTTATCTTAAGCAATAATGAGAAATTATCAATTCAGCCTATCATACAAATGGTAATTGTACTTCTCAACAGTGTTCCTATGGAAAACAGAAGCAAAGCAGATTCTCCAGCTATCAAGATAAGACAATCAAGGTAAATTAAAAGAATTATCTGCACTTGTCATTTCGGAATGTGAGCAGAGTACACAGCTTAAAATACTTAGAAAGGAGGAAGAAATCAAACCTTGCTTGAGAAAAACAAAACCAAAAAACAGCTGAGAGAAGATAATCATAAAAGCAGTTTTATATATGGTCGATTTCCATGATTAACAGTTTAATTTACTTTGAAATATTGCTTCACTATGTATCACTTCCACAACTTTGTTTGAGAAGCAAAGTTTTTCAAATAACTTAATTTTCCCCAAAGACCTCCTAGAAGGATTGGAGGGATTTTATTGAAAAACAAAATAGATTAATAACATTTTCTCACTGGAACACTTATGTTAAGTCTTTCAGAATTCTGCTGCACTGGAAGAAACAAAACTAATTTTTCTCTGAAATTCAGCTCCCAAAAGAATTCAATCACATTCTCCATTGACAAAAAAAAAAAAATATCAGCATATGCTTTGAGTTTAATAAAAGCATACTAATTCAGAGTAAATTATAAATCCTACCTGAAAACCAGTCTGTTTTAAAATTCTTTCTGCAACTATTATCTGTGTACATCATAAATATTTTATGAACTGGCAAGTTGATTTATGTATTGTAATTGGAAAGGAAAAACATAATCCACCAAAACCAAATAAATTAATGAGAGAAAAACTGAAAAAAACCAACCTTATACAGAAAGTATTCAAAGTTTATCAGAAGCCAGCTGAACAAATGCATCTAGAAAAGCTGAGCACTGCAAACTGACAAAGTATGAGCAGATTCAGATAATTTATAAGATGTATAAGCACTACTAAATCAATGCAAAAGGAAAGTAGGGGGGTTTTTTTATTTATTTTTTTTTTACAATAATAACTTAAACCCAAAGATGGAGCTCTTGAACTGTTTATTTAAAAAGAACTAGAAAAAGTGGACGCAACATAGTTACTGAAGGAAGGTACTGTAAAACATCTGGAATTACTTTTCTGGTATCTTCAGTGACACTGCATGCTAGAGTTTGAGAAAGTCATCTTAAATGCTCTTTCATGTGTATACACAACTCACTTGCATAGCAGCCATTTCAGTCAGTAAATGTTTCTGTCCACATATGAATCCTAACTCTCATATACTCTGTCCCTCACATTCTACACTGCTTTTTAGGGTTTTTTGAAGCCTTTTTTCAGGTTTCCTACTTGAATTCCTTTGCTTTCTTCTGAAGCACCTGGAATTTAAATAGAGTTTTCTGTAGCAGTCTCTAGCACAAATGATCTTTCTATTCTCACTCTCAGTTTTAGAAGTGAGTGTGTGATTAGGTTAGAAAGATGCTTTTCCTAGGAAAAAAAAAAAGTATCAAGAGGTCATTAAGTCCCACAGAAAGAGCTACAAAAAAACAGTAATGGATATATGATCTGTTTAAACTACATTTTAAAGTTATTAAATATTTTATTCCATCCCTTCAATCTAACCTGCACTTAACAAGCAGTGGCAAAAGCTGTTCCACTCATTTTTGAGAAAAATAAATGAGATGTCTGAATTAATTCCACATATTAAGTTTTTTAAGCAGCCCAATGCACTAGAAATATGTAGGGGTGATTCCTCATTGTACCTTTTACAGGCATAATACAAGGTGTGAGCAACAGTTCCTTTTGCAGAAAAACATAGATGAAGAAAAATAGCTTTACATCACTATAAGACACATGAAAGTTTGGGGTAATTCACCCCCAAGCCCAGGGTGATTCAAACTTCTCAGCTGCCTGAAAGCCATTCCCATACCCCAACACTGGAATTCAAGAGTATATTTGCCATATAAAGTCTCTATGCTACTTGAAGATTCATTGGGTGACTTTCAAATCTGATGGAGTTAAATTCAACAGCTTTACTACTGACTTATGCAAATGAAACAGGCCAAAGATCCTACAATAAGTTAAATTTAAATACAAAACATTAACACTCTGTTTGATGTATTTAAAATCTACTTGGCAGATATTCTCCCAAACACAAACCAATTGAGCTCATGTATTTGGTTTTGCCTCTAGGGGGAAAATTCTCAGTTCAAGACCAGAAGTAGCAGGTGGATTGCACCTGCACAGACAACCCCTCCTGCTCCTCCATGGTGAGGTAAAGTGGAGTCCTTCTCCAGTTCCTGTGCAAAGGAGGGACCTGAGGTGAGCACTGACTGCATGAGCATTCATTCTCACACCCACTGAAGTGAAAGGAAATGCCATTCACCCACATCTCACATAAAGTATATTCTACTATTTCATAAAACATTTTATTCTGAATCTCTTAGTCTTAAAATGAGCATTACAGCTGTACAATTAATCGCTTCATGATAATTCACAAGAAAATTAAATTTGGTCTAAAAATTGTAGTAGCAGGAAACAGAGTTTAAAATGAGCCTTAAATAATTAAACAATCAATTTATTCATGAATTAAATACTGTATTACTTGAATGTTCAATTGGCCTAGCTTCAACTCATTTATTTAGAAATGAAAGTTCCATGAAGCGATAGGAAAAGATTTGTTACAATAGTTGCTGAAAGTTTTTTCAAAGTAATTATGTTTTGAGATAATTTTTGTAAAGAGATTTCTGCACCAAGAGTATATAAATAGCAACATGACTTAAATTATTTTTGCTCAATTATGATAATAGTCAAGTGTTTTTCTATATCCAAGTATTTTAATTACAGCTGGCATTTCTAAGCTGCCTATTGATGGCAAGTGCTGTGCAGAAATATTACCATTTCTATTACTAGTCATATAAAAGTGAGAAAACAAACCATAGTTTCTAACCTGTCTCAGTTAAGTTTAACCTGAAAGACATGAACTATATTGTTTTTCAAGTAGGCTTTCACATTTCCTTTCTGACAATTACAGCATTAACACACTTTGCAAGCGTCCTGGGTTCAGCTGTACTAGTCATTTTTCTTCTAGTAGCTGGTGCAATGCTGTGTTTCAGCTTTAGTCTAAGAATAATGCTGATAACACACCCATGGTTTAGTTGTTGCTGAGCAGTGCTCACTCTGATCAAGGACTTTTCAGCTCTGCCACTGAGGAGGGGCTCAAGAAGCTGGGAGGAAGCAGAGACAGGACACCTGACCCAAACTAGCCATAGGGGTATTCCATACCACAGCACGTCATGCCCACTATATAAATTGGGGGGATTTACCCAGAAGGGCAGATCGCTGCTTGGGTCAAGCTGGGTACTGGTCAGCAGGTGGTGAGCAATTGAGTTGTGCATCACTTGTTTTTTTTTTGTTTTATCTCTCTCTCTGTTATTTCTCTTTTCATTTGTATTAGTACTATATTGTACTTATTTTAATTAGTAAATTGTTTTTATCTCACCACACAGGTTTTCACCCTTTTTCTGATTCTCCTCCCCATCTCACTGGGGAGGTGTGTTTGTGAGCGAGTGGCTGCATGGTACTTAGTTGCCAGCTAGGGTTAAACCACGACAATAAGTCAAAAAGGAAACTCTTTTTTCCTTCTCATACAGCAAGCCAAAATTGAAAATGTACCTTTTCAGTAAGATGGACACTTCCTACAGATGGCTCAGAAAAGTCAAATGTAATTAAGACATTTTAAGAACCATGCTCCACATTGTCCTCAAAAGTTTAATTCTTCACTTAAGGAGAAACACATAAGCCAAAACTGTCAGTATTAGTAAACAAACAAACCCAACCAACAAAACAAAAAAGATCCTCAAAGATGTTCATATTCTTTACATCAGTCTGAACTCAGACTATATGAATAACACAATAGTGCAATAAAATTGAAATAAGTGAACTTTTTTTAATTGACAGTGTCTTTTATGCATACTAAAACCAGACAGACATTTCAGTGAATATATACTGAAATACTGCACATAGTTTTCCTGGGTTTGGCAGAGAGTAAAACAACTTTGAACTTCAACTCTGATCTTGCTATTGGAGAAGACCTTGATTTTCTAAAGTGAAACTCAATCATAACCAGATCATTGAAGATCTAGCATATATACACACTAATGTATAAATTAAATAATTTAATACTAACCTAATAATCAGAAAGCCTAAGTGATTTCCTATGTTCAAATTTCAAAGCCTCGCTAGGAAGCAGAGAATGTCTTTTCAGACTGTTCCGAGTCTTAAGAGTTGAGAGGCCATCACCAGAATTTGGCAGCCAGTGACAGCTGATAGCTCCAATTACACACACATTGGGTACAAAATCAGCATCAGTACACCAGATATGTACATCTTAGCATCCTACCACATAACTATTTCTAACTTAGAGCCTAACTATTAACTAAGCGCCTAGCTATTAACTAATTTGGAGCCCTTCACAAAGTGATGCAGCTCTTCTAGCTGAGCATTGCTGTTACCAGCTACTCACTGCCCATGCAACTCGCCTGTGGTGTTACCCCCCAACTCAGGCATGAGGCTTCTTTGGAAGAAGAAACACCCCTCTCCTCAACACTCACTTACCATTTTTGAGGAAAAAAGAGATTACTCAGATAATCCTTTAGCTTTCCTGCATCCGTCCCCACCTTCACGTGTAAAGGACAGTTTATTCCACTGGTGCATATGGTGTGTGTGGATGGGAAGAGAAGTAGTAGGGGTGAAACAGAACCCATGGGATGAAAGCTGGATGTTAAAGGACACAGCTGCCGCATTATCAACAGTAACACAGACGTACCAGGCTGCAAAGAGGGTCACATATGAAGTGACGCACACACCTGTTTTTGTAGAACATATAAATAAATGCACGAGGGCAAGGACAAAGCACAGGCAGGGAGAGAACTCGATAAAACCCACAGAACTCACACCCGCTGCTCCAGGCATGGCCAGGGCGGGAAGCAGCGAGGTTCCGGAGCTGCCACCACTGCCAGGCCCCGCGACGAAGGGGCGGCCCTCCGCTCCACCCTGCCGTCCCGGCCCTTGCCCGAGTGTCGCCGGCCCCGGACGGTACCTGCCGGCAGCAGGGCGAGCAGCAGCAGCAGCAAGAGGCAGGGGGCCAGGAGGCGGCCGGCGGTAGCGGCGTTTTCCCGGCTGCAGCTCCGCTCCCTTCCCTGCTCTCCACACCACATCGCCGGAGCCCACAGCGCCTCCTCAGACGGCGCGGCAGCCGTTACCCCCCGCAACGGCGCCGAGGCCTACGCGGGCGGTGCGAGCCGCGGGAGGGGAGGTGGCGGCCCCGCTGCCTGTGGCCCGTCTTGCCAGAGGCAGGCTTCTCTTGCTGCAGTGCCAGGCTCCGCGCCTGGCATCTCTGGCGAAAGACAGGAGGAGAGGGTAGGCTTTCACATCCGCAAACCCTTAATCATCCTGGTTATATCTAATTAAACTTAATTCATTAGGGCACTCGCGCTACAGGGGCAGCTCCTGTCGGAACAGCCGGGCATATGGCGGTGCGGGCTGCGCCTGAGGCCGGCCTGAGGTATGGGGAGCCGGCCTCACGGTCAGTGGGTTGTTCCCAAAACCACGAGGGAGCAAGGAAGTTCTCATAGCAAAACCAAAGGTCTATGCTGATCTAGTCAAAAAAGTCAGCACCGACAGCTGTGCTGCTCGGTGTTTGTTTTGCTGCTACATAAAGGCAGTTAAAGTGTTGGAATACCAGGATATTTGCATGTTTCCATGGCATCATATTGATTTGCTTTGGGTAGAGAAAAGATCTTTTGAAGGAATGGCCAGGAGAGGGGATGAGTTATCTAGGAAGTGGATGAAGTCTAGCTGGAAAAATTCACAATGCGGAAGACTTGGTATGATATTACTGTGCCAAAGAACCAAAAGCACTGTTCTGCAGGAATCCTGAAGCAAAGTAAAAGGTGGACATCTAGTAGAGAGGACTAGCTTAGACACATAACTAGCTCGTCCATGTGCTTCTTTAAAACAGTTAAAAATTGACAGTAGAAATGATTCAACCTTACATGGCAAATTTACTTCCCAGGATGACCTGGACAGAATCCCT
Organism: Psittacus erithacus; assembly: GCA_009867235.2. Classification (NCBI taxonomy): domain Eukaryota; kingdom Metazoa; phylum Chordata; class Aves; order Psittaciformes; family Psittacidae; genus Psittacus; species Psittacus erithacus. The sequence goes on along the minus strand of WYDI02026395.1, from coordinate 10,194 downwards.
GACAACAAAATACAAGATAAAGCTTTAATTGCATTTCACTCTGCAAAATGAATGCAAAAAATCATGCGCCATCCTTGCAATGTCTTCCATCCTGTGCCTTACCTCAGTCCTGTGTCTTCACTTCTCCTGCCATCTCTGTATAAAGCTTTCTGGGAGAAGGTAAACAGTGGGGGAAAAGGTCAGTTTGCAGCACTGGATGTTATTCTAGTGTAAAGCTGATTATATTTGGTATGGAGATAACTGAGTGTCAGTAAATATAGACAGCAGTATGGCATTTCAAAGGCTTGTTACTGGCAGAAGTCAAATTTTGGAAGTACCTTCACTAACTTCAGTGTGTGATCACAATAGAAGTGGACACAAGATGTGTCCGGCAAGAGTTCTGAGTTTTCATAGTGTTGGCTTAGCCTTATAGTACTAGTACTGCATATACAATGTTCTCAGCTGTCACTTCTTACCCATTTTAGTTCTTGTGACCTATATAAGAAGGCTGTCTTAATAAAGAAGGAAGTTGGGGTTTTTTCCTGCTCCATAAGCAAACTTCTCCAAAAACCCCACACCATGATTCTGCATTACGGAACACAGCTTTTTATTACTATAAACCTGTATTGTAATAAGTGTTAGGCCCATATCTGATTTCCTGTTAATCTAGAGCAAGTTAGGAATTCAGGGAAGTTACATCTGTGTGAGACTAACATAAAAGAGGGAATGATCAGGCTCTGTGCCCTAATTTTTTCTGACAAGGCCACAAAAAAAAGTCCTGTGTGTGAATTGAGCTGTCCAAATAAAAGTAGTTTGATTTTTCTGAAGTGCCAGGCCTTTGCAGATAGCACTGAAATTATGCAGAAAGGACCTCTATAAATCAGACTGCTTTTGTTTAGACTGCTAAATGAATACCATCGAGTTTGGGATTAGGAGATGAGTGCTGCATGTTCTGAGCTGAGGTGGATTTGGCAATGGATTTGCCAAGCTGATAGAACAAATGGCAAAACTCTGGAGGTAATTGAGCTGCATGGAAAACTCTGATGTCAGTATGATTTACTTATTCCAAATAATAATTGTAAATTTTCCAGATTTGCATTTGTTTGCAGTTTTATTTGTTAAATTTTGTTCCTGTTAAATCTGTGTTTCAATTTAATCATGTTTGTGATCTAGATACCAACAGAACAGCTTATTTCAAAATCCTTAAATAAAAACACCATATAATTCTTAGTAAGACTGAAAACTTCTTCATTTTCTCTCTACTAGATGAATAAGTAATTTGTAGTGCCATTTCAAGTTGCTATGTGTGTCCCCTTGAAGGACTAGATTACTGTGGTATGCTTGACCCATCTCACAAGAGGAGATATTTCATTGTGAGATGGTTTCCATTGTTGCCAAGAAGAAAAGTAACCCAAACCTCTCTGCTCACTCAATGGCTCTGGTCTTTTGTACCATGCTTGATAAATCTCTTTTCAGGAGAGAATTCACTATTTAAACCACCGCTTGATCTTCATGTTTTCTATGCACTGATCTTCTGGAGGATAACCTCTCTTTTTACTGTTGTTTGTTGGCTAAGACTTCAGGAACATGGAGAAACAGGAGCAAGCAGACTCTTTTAAGTTTACTACCACATAAGGACAATGGAAGAGAATGACAGTGGCTTCCCTTGTAGCTGAAAGGAAAACATGTAAGTGCTTTTAAAAAGTCCACCTTGTCAGCTGAACCAGCTCACAAGATGGATCACCAACAGTATCTAAGCCTGTTAGAGACGTGCTTGCCTGTTGTGAGAGGTCCCGAAAGCCAACATGGCTTTGCCAGCTTTGAAGAGAAAAACCGCAATCCTTTCCTAAAGTTCAGTCCAATCACCCCTCCAATAGGGATGATGTGTCTTTAGTAGATCTCTGCTCAGATTAAGCCAAGTCCAGTGATTTTCATAGCTCATTACAGCTAGAACAAAATTTTACGGGAATTCAGGCAACATACTTAGAGATGAGTGAAGCCATTTCTTAGAACATGGTAAAGAGATGTAAAGAAGCTCCTTGTACCATTTTACTATACAGCTAACACTCACTTCATGGTTAGGTATACTTTGGCCTCATTATTGTCACCATAAAGTGTCTACATGCCATAAATTCAGGCAGTGGTTTCGGTTCCTTGTTTCTGTCTTTGAACTTTGCATTTTAAATCACTTTAAGCTTACTGCAGTCATATAACAGAACCCAAAAGAGCCCAAGTAGCCACAAGGGATCAAAAAGTTTACTTTATAATTTTCCTTTTTTCCCCCTTCTTTCTCATCCCATATTGTTTTCACTTATTTCTCAGTTACTGTGTTCTCCATGTGCATATGAAGTTAGACCTCAGACATCAAGCAGGACTGATCAGCTGGGTTTTTTCTGCAAGCCTCTGGAAGAGTGAAAAGGAAAGAAGAGTTGAGATATGCAATTCTATCTGACCACTATTTTTTCCAATGTAGAGAAAAGCAGACAGAGATAGACTGAGATATTCTGGCAGAGATAGACATGAAAAGAACACAAACAATATCTGAAATAGAATGTCATCAAGTCAGTAACCTGAGTTACAGTTAAGAATGTGGTCTGAAATGGAGAGTAGTTCCGCAAACTAGACAGAAACTGTGCAGCAGCTTTCTGTTGATATTTTGTTGGGTAAAGTTTGCTGTCAGAGTGAAATACTGACTCCACTGAAGCTGTCAAATAAAGTTAAACTTAACTCAGGGGCAAACCTTGAAACATATAGCCCAGCATAGATTTATTAAAGAAAGCTGTGTAAATGTTCTTCCAAACCTAGTATTCATTTGCAAGTTTTCCTGTGATGCTGAGGTAAAAACTCCAAATCTGTAAATAGAGATATAAAAAGTAGTTGAGTTTTAAGCTACTGTTTTTAATGAGACTGCATAAACAAATGCTAGACTTCAGCTATATGATTCAGAGCCCAACTACCAAACCCCCCAGGCATGTGATGTGATGAAAGTTGCTAATCTTTCTAGCTATCAGTCCCAAGACATTCCACAGCTAAGTTGTTTGGGGAAGTTGTGCTGATAGCAAGATCAGTCAGGCATTTTGCAAGCAAATTCTACAGTCACTTTCTCCACTGTGTTGCGGATGAATGGAAAATATAACAAAAAAAAAGGCAGAGACAGAAGCAGCCTTTGACATGGATGAGCAGAGGTATTAAAAACATCTGCAGTAGACAGGAGGTTCTCTGTTGTGACAAGATGTAGTGCTATGGCTTGGATAGTCAACAGTTTTATTTTGAACATCCTCAGCAGTCTTTTGCATCTACTGAGTGGAGCAAGTTTATTAAACAGTGAGAGTCTGTGATAACAAACCAGAGAAGCTGAAAAAGAAAGTTGTTCTAGGACTGGAGCATCAGAGCCTGCACGGGAAGGGAGACAGCTGAAGTGCTATTCTTCATGTATTCTTGCTCAGTGTAGTGAAGGTGCTCAGTGCTAGAAAACAAGGCCTTTAGGAAGTTGGCAGTGTTTGCCTGTAGAATTCTCTCACTCAGAATTTGGTTGTGCAGGTACATTTGTACCTGGAAACCTGGTGACAAGGCCCTCATATGCAGTTTGTAGTTATTATTCTATTTTGTATGGCTTAACACAGACATGGGCATGGGCATTGCAGAAGGAACCAGTGTATTTGATAAGTCTGATGAGGAGCAGAGGTGACTTCTTGCCCCTGCTGGAAGCCAACACATCTGTAGACACAGTTTTCTCCAAAAACTGGGAAATGCGAAACACTATAGAGTTTACCTCTGGACTTGATAGTAACCCTTTTCTAAAAGAAATAAGCAGTTAACTCATGCTGCTAGTAGAGTGGCCATATTTGGATTTGTCCAAAAGCCCAACTAGTCCTGTGTTCCATCCAAGACTGTGGAAAATTAACATAAAATGTCATCATACTTCCCCTGCATATTTTCATATCATGTAATGATTTGTTGACCAGGGATTCATGACCAGGAGCTGCTGTGTTTGTATTTAGTAGTCATGGATTCACAGATTTGCCGTCATGAACATATCCATTTGCTTTTTGAACCCATTTCTTAACTTTCAACACCCTATTTCCAGGTAATTCGTGACTATCTTATGCAACGATGTTCTAAGCCCAGATGGGTTGCCTCCAGGTCTCTCTACCAGTGATCTCCATCTACCTGGAGAATTGATCATTTACCCCTTTCGCTCCTTCTCTGATCTTCTAATCAAGTATTTATCCCTGTGAATATCTTATCTTTATTTCACTGTTACTTTAACAGGCTCTGTTGAAGAATTTTATGCAAACTAGTTGAAATAATTATGATTGCATTATACTAATCATCCAATGGCCTTTGTATAGGAAGAGTTCCTTTCTCAGTGCTTCCTGTCCTGAAGCAAGAAGTATTTTATCCAGAGTAATCATTACTTTGGAGAAGTAATCATCCAGGAGTAGTCCAGGATTAAGCAGCACATTGAGTGTGAGGCATGTCAAGGTAAGATTCCAGCCTCTCTTACCTTTTAAATGATGGTAGAAAATGACTGTATTCAATGCTGGTTCAGCCCCAGTTTGTAACACAGATACTTAGTAAGATAAAACCTTTTGCTTACCTGCAGAAGGAAATAAAAGAAAAGTTAGAGACAAAACCATGCAACGCAAAAAGCAAAAAATATGCAACTTGAAAAACATCAAATTATCAATTCAAGGACACTCATAACTATTACAGCATAGAAACAATCAACTAAGAATGAAAAATAGCCTACAGTGGGCTTGAGAATATCTGTGCTATTAAATAATTACCCATAATGCAATTAACTGTGTAATAGTACACTGCCTAATATGCTAGTAGGCCATCTGGAAATAATGCAGAAAAACTCAGAAGACTCTCTGGAGGGCTGAGTGCCACTGAATAAAGCAACTGTGGTTTCTCTGTGGATTTGATTATCTATCATCCCTGCAGTTATATATTTCACTGTGTGTTTGTTTTTTCACTTGCCCAAAAGCAGAGTGATGCTTTGTTTTTTCAAAGATTTTCTTCTTTTTGTTTTGCTTCTTTTGTTGTGCATGTCTTACATATCTTTCCAATATAAACTGATGAAGTTTATGCTTATTTATAGTTAGTTTTCGGAGGATGATTTGTAGCCCTTTCTTTCAAAGTGATAAAAGAGAAAATAACGTGTTATATTTATTTTCCGTATATAAAGAAATGTAGATTAATTAACCAAAGAACTAACCAGAAAAATCTGTGACAGTTACCTGTAAATCTTTCATTTGGCATTATTGTCTCTTGCTGGGCCCACTGAAATCAATACTCCTACTAATTTTAAAATATAAGAGGTCAAAAACAGTGCACAGTTTTTGAATGACAGTGAGATGCAGTGAGGCTTCTGAGACTGCTGAGGAATCAGGTGATCCTTCTACAAGATGGAGAACAAAAAAGCAAGGGACTATTTCTACAAATCAAATACTAAAAGTGAGTTTCTTTAAAAAAACAGGTTTTGCTTGTGCTTTGCTTAATTTTTTTCATCTTCTTTTTGCTAATATGCACCTTTAGGCAGCACGACATACAAGACTACAAACAATTTTTATACCACTCAGAACTTCTGATATTTTATCAGCATTTAGCATAGGATTCATCTCATGAATATTAGTTACCTAAAAGCTTGCATCCAGTCTGTGCCTTTCATCTCCACTTTCTCTATAGGCAATGAATAAAAACTGGGGTTTCCAAAAGGGCATTCTGTACATGTGTCTTCAACACCTGGCACAGGCATGATATGACTAGTGTCTAATCTCTATTTATGTCTTGTCTCACTTAACTGATTATTCAAATTTAGGCAAAATGAATCCCATCATCATCATAAGCTTATTGGCAGATGAGCTACCTCTTTCAATTAGTGAGACAGTTTTAAAAAAGATAAGCCTGTGAAACTGTACCATAACGACTTGTTCCTCAACAAGCAACATATAATTCTGGGCTTTTAATTTCCCCTTAAACTGGAAATGCACACCTTTGTTACTTTTTACCTCCTTCTTTGTCACATAATTCGTTATTATCTAGCTACCAGTGTCATTCAGTAATGATTGTATGAGAACTATTCTATCTTCTTTTTTATTGCTCATCTAGAGTTTATGAAGGAGTTCCTTGGGATAATGTTACCTCACAAAATCCCACCTCCAGACTCAAAGTGGAAGTGTTGGCTGATCCTCTTTCCCAGAACAGAGATACGATCCTGAACCCAAAACAAGCCAAGTCAGTGAACAATTTCTTGCCAACTGGTTTTAGGTTTTGCTAATGAAATTTAGCCTAAATTTTGTGTCGATCAGACACACCAATGTTTTCAAATAAAAACAGTCCCAAGTGAGCAATTAAGGTAGTAGCACACTCCAGCAATTGCCTCAAATGATTTCATATTTTTTACCTCTTCCTCCCCTGTAAATTGGTACAGAAGATGCACGTGCACAGTACCAAAAGAGAGGACAAAGGATATTAGTGAAAAACTGGTTGACAGGAACGATGGTTTACCATAACAAATCTCACATTAAGTTAGTTTGCTTGTGATTATTAACTGTAATGATCGTTATTTTTACTAAATTCAAACTCAGTCCTGCAATTGGTTCTGATTGCTGCATGAAAATCTATTAAGCCAAATTTATTAAGCAACATTGCCTTACAAGAAGCATCTAATTATGATTTTAAGTTGTTGGAGGCTTCTGGGACAGATTTCAAACAAGATCTTTTACCTCTCCACAGAGACGTGTTAATTCGTGATTTTCATTATTTTGGGAATATCAGGGTCCTCTGAACACTTCTGATGAAGTCTGCGTAGAGTTAGTTATTTCAATAGACTAAATTCAGCAAGGTTCTGTACCTGGAGAAGTTAAGATATTCAATCAATAATTATTTGAAGAGTACACTCTATCATGTTTCTCCTATGAGGGAGCTAGGTGTAAAAAGTAGAACAGAGAAATTTGTGAAGTGAGTGTAGAGATTCCATATATCTGATGTTTTTATTAAGACATGTCATTTATGAAAATACCATGGTAATCAAACACATGTGCAAACTCAAGGTTTTATCTGCTGTCTGTAGAATATAAAGCAATCACCTGTGCATTGGTGTCTTTTCTTCACTCTGTATTTCACTTATTGTATGTCAGAGTGGAACATTTTAGATAAGCCCAGGAAAGGGTGACAGGAGTTTCAATAGGGCTCAGGTAAGAGCCAAGTAGAGATGGAGAAAGAAAGGTTGGTCAAGGAAAGACAGGAAAACTAGAGCCTCCTTTCCAGGCCATGAGCCATCAGGTTTGCTTATGCAAACTCAATGGACAGGTATGCTATGGGGCACAATTAGGCATACAATGAGAGAGCCAGGTATCTCCGCAGGGTGGAAGGGGGATAAAATCCTCTATCATTATGGTTTCTTGAATGTTGCCCTTTCCAAGAAATGCAGATGTGGATAGTGAGAGCAGCTTACAGGGACAGACCAAGAGAGAAAGTTAGACCTGGTATTAAGTTTTCCTATATTCTCAAGAAATGAATGTAAGTGTTACAAGTAGAGAAGCAGTTATTTTTCAAAGGCTTGCTTGTACTATCCTAGGAAATTAAATGAAGTCCCAGTATCTGAGGATGGAGAGTAAAAGACAAGATTCTGCCCGCTGAATGGGGTCATTTAGCATATATGCCAACCTAATAATTTACCATGGTCTTTTACTCAATTCAAATGAGCATTGCATCATTCCATGAACAAAACTGATTTGTCACCACCTCTCTTTTGGGACCTCATAAATATTCTATCAGAATATTCTGTCTGGTGAAAAAAAGGTAATTGATCTATTTTGTCTTTAACAGTGTAAGCTGAAGGCCTTGAATCTGTCATATCCCTTTGTATATGTAAGCACAATGTCCCTGGATCGTTTCTACATTTTTGATTAAGCCCAAGCAATCCATCTCATTTTCTGAAGTGAGAGTTGTAGCTGGACTATGTTATCGAATCTTAAAATGTTTTCTGGTACCAAGGGAGAGTATGTGCTGAGTCTTCTCTACCTGCTGGTGACTCCAGCCTGTTACCTGTAAACTAGAAACTAATATCCATTATGCTCTTTTTGGAAGAATATCCCAGTCTGATTATGGGCATAGCCAAAGTAACAAGAGATTGTGCATTTCTTATTTCTATCCTTCCCAAGCCTCCTCTATGCACATATGTTCTAGAGCTTTCATTTGTTATGTGCTGCAAGTTGAGCACATAATTGTCTTCATCTTGGGACATGCCAAACACACAGGACAGTTCATCTCCATGTTTTTTTTTGTGGACCATTTTAATAAATAACTACAACTTTGGAGCATGCAGTGTGTGGTTCAGCTGCCTCCACCAGCTGTCTAATGAATAATGTACACATCTTTGATTTCCTTTCTATCCAAACAGTGTCTGTGTTGGTGCAGGAAATTCTGAAGACATTGTCAATGCCAGTGTAGCCTTAATACCACTTAGCCATGTGCAAGCTCCAAAGCCCCACTTCACAAGCACTAAAGAGTATCTTTCCTTATTAGCATGGTTTTGATACTGCCTCTTGAATTCTTGTTACTTGTAAAGGGGGAAAATAGTTATCCAGTCTTGGGTGAAAAGAACAAAAAAATTGGAGGGAACATTCCTTATTCTTTTTAATAACTTGAATGAGTTCTGTCAACACAGGAATCACAGTGACCTTTCAGATTCAAGGTTGAAGAGTCCTTTCTAATAGCTGAATCAGTAGTAAATGGCCTACAGTGGTAACTGTCTACCATATAGGTCTGTGTAAATCTAAGTGGCCATTCAGCCCAGATATACAAAGGAAGCTGATACAAAATGAGCAGACTACTGAGGTGATGGTATAACAGATTTTATCCATCTGCTTGTGTTACTGTAAGCTTAAGTGCAACCTGTTTTGACCAAGTATGAATTTGTTATAGAACATTGTGGCCTGATTCTTTATTGTGCTACATTAATGTTATAGTTTCAGGGAAATTAGGCTCCTAACACTGTGCATCACACCTTTGAAGCAGAAATGTTGATTAGGGTTTCTTTTTTTCTGTCCAGGAATTGCCGTGTGACCCAAGTGACCCTGCTGTCATCTAGTACAGAATGGTCATAATGGATTGACAATTACTGACTGTCAGTCCGAAAGCTACCCATAGAGTGCCCACCCTGGGAGGTAAAAGTTGCCTGTGGTAAACAATAGTGCAATATACTGTTGTGGTATAATGAACTCTTCATGATCTGCAGCCTCTGACCTAGTCTGGGATGGAAATCAGAGCATCCTCTCCTTCCTGCTCTTAACTATGCTGAACTATTGCACAGCTAAGTTTTAAGAATGTGGCAGGCACCTTTCCATTTTTCTGAATTGAGAAATGTTGCATGTGAAGCTAAACTGAGCACATCTGCTAGATCATATCCCCAAACACCTGACTTGTGGTTCCTAATAATGCTGAGACTGCTTAACACAGGCATTCCTGTAAAGGCCAACCATCAGGAAATAGATTCATGTTAGGCAAGGCTCAGGTGGGGAGGACATGGAAGAGAAGCGTCTGAGCTTAGCGTGCAACAAGAATTTCTGCTGATGCCATTCTGAAGAGTCCTTGATTCCAAAAAAACTGCTTATTTTCAAACTATGCCATACTTTCATACTTTAAATGCTTCTTGTTCTTTATTATTAATGAACAAGTGTGGTCGGTAGAAGGGCACATGCTGTTTTTTGGTGGGTAGTATGATGAATATTGCCATATTAAAAATGTGTGATTTCTAATTTTAGTCACTAGATGGCCTTTGAGTTTGCAAAAGCTCTCTGAATACCATTAGGAGCACATTTTTTTTTTAGATAGACCACAAAGTTTAAGATTCAAAGGTTTTTCCTTTAAGCTTTTCCTAAAGTTGTCTTTAGTAGCTTCAGTTGGTGCTTAAGCATTTATTTGCAAACTTCTGAGAATGTAAAATGGTAAAAGCAACAACTTAATGGTAGGAACTAAAAATTATGAAAGAAAAGAGGAAAGAGGCTAGTTATAGAATCATAGAATCATAGAATCAATAGTTAGGGTTGGAAAGGACCATAAGATCATCTAGTTCCAACCCCCCTGCCATGGGCAGGGACACCTCCCACTAAACCATGTCACCCACGGCTCTGTCCAGCCTGGCCTTGAACACCGCCAGGGATGGAGCATTCACAACTTCCCTGGGCAACCCATTCCAGTGCC
>WYDI02026394.1:972-20457 GCA_009867235.2 Psittacus erithacus | reverse complement strand
GGAAGGTGTCCCTGCCCGTGGCAGGGGTTGGAGCTGGAGGAGCTTTAAGGTCCCTTCCAACCCAAACCATCCCATGACTCTGTGAGATCACTGCCCCTTGGGGGTTTGGGCTGATACCCACTGTATTTGCCCCAGTTCCTGAAGCAGTGGTGGCTGTGCTGCAGGGTGAAGGGTGTTCTACTGGGTCTGCCATGACCTCAGGTCCCAACCCGTGGGGCTCACACTGGCTGTCTCACAGTAAAGCAGCTCCACGGTGCTACCTCTTCCTCATGTTTCAGGTTGGAAGCAGCTACGAACCCTACCAGCAGTGAGTCCTACAGCGACCGTGCCTCCAGCCGCTCCAGCGCCTATAGCCGGAGGGAGAACCGGTTGGCTGCCCTCAGCAGCAGAGCGGAAGAGGAGAGTAACAGGGACTACAAAAGAGTAGGTTTTTATACCTGTATTCTTGTCACTGCTGCCTGTTGCTGCAGAAACGTGCACTGGGAGGCTTTGGAAAGATAAAGTTTATTTTCACTGTCTGTTACCATCGCTTTTGGAAGTCACACTGGCCTTCTGCAAATGCAAATGCCCTTCAGGGGGTTGAAAACAGACACAGGATGAGAGGACATCACGGAAGTCAGATGTCTGAGGAGAGGGGGATTGAGGCTGGGAAGAATTTGAAAGGGGCAAGAAAAGATAACAGTGAGCGCAACAGCGTGGTTTGCACATGCACATCCCCACAATTACTTTGCTGCTGTAGCATCCCAGAGTTATTTTTCCTATAATCTCTGAACCTTTCAACACAATCCTTGAAAGGGATGTGCCCTGCCACCCACAGCCTCAGGGCAGGGAACACATCAGAAGTAAATGGATCAAGATGACCAAGCTGCACAGGGAAGCCGTGGCTGCCATCCCTGGCAGCATTCACGGCCAGGTTGGACACAGGGGCTTGGAGCAAGCTGCTCTAGTGGAAGGTGTCCCTGCCATGGCAGGGGGTTGGGACTGGATGAGCTTTAAGGTCTCTTCCAACCCAAACCAGCCTGGGATTCTGTGATTCATTCTATGTTTCTCTCTGACCTCAATTCTGAAATGACTGATGCTGAAAAGCCTCCCCCATAGGCAGCACCCCCTCCTCTGCGTGGTCATGCCTGATCAGGAGAGGCAGGCAGGACGCCTTGTTTGTCCTCTCAGAGGGGTGGAAATTCTGCTGGTTTGAAGGAATTGAAGGGGAAAAAATCCATTTTAGAGTGGTCTAAAACTGCTCCTTCCTCCTCTTCAGGCAATAAACAAACAAGGGCAGCGAGGCTGTGTTGTGTTGGGGAGCACAACAGAACCAGAGGTTCACATACATCCAGGGTAGACAACTTTGGGCTTTATTGTGCTTGGCTGTTTCCCTAAATGAACACCATCCCTTTTCTTTGCCTCACGGCTGCTTTTAAACACCCTGCAAGATGAAACAGCTGTTTTCTTAGTTCGCATGGATTGTGCAAACACAAGTGAAGAATCCAGAGCAGTTCTGTTTGTCCATCGAATCCCCTGGCATGGGGAGCAAAGCAAACCCCGCTGCTGGCTCTGCTCGGAGCTGCTGCAGGGCTGGCTCTGCGCTAACTGCAGTCTCTTCTTTCATATCTCATATATTAGTTATATGAAAGCGCCCTGTCTGAAAATCAAAAGCTGAAGTCAAAGCTGCAAGAAGCCCAGCTGGAGTTGGCCGACATCAAATCCAAGCTGGAGAAAGCAACCCAGGTAAGGCCAAAATGGGCTCCTGGGCTGGAGGAACTGAGCCCCAGCTCATAACAAGCCAACACTTGCTCCAGCGTGAGACAGGATTTAGCTCTTGGGAGGGAAGGTGCTATAGAAATAAGTGTGAGGGATTCTCTGAACACTGCTTCTTCTCTAGGCTTCTGCCTATGCCTTTGTGCAGCATCCTGTGATGCTTTAATAGCTTCCTGTTTTCAATTTCCATAGCAGAAACAGGAGAAAACTTCGGACCGGTCCAGCATGCTGGAGATGGAGAAAAGGGTACGTGCCTCTGCTGTCTTCTGGGTCGCAGCCTTTGCCTCATGTTGCTCTGCAGAGCAATGTGATTTCTTGCAGGAAAGTGTTAATTAAAAGATAAGTTCTAGTTTTGCCCTGTGGAGCAGTGCACAGCGGTAGCTGTGTTCTGACCTCCTCAGGATCTGAGACTTTTCTGCTTTCTTTGGAAATCAGCTTAGTTCTGATTTCTTTCTTCTGTTCCAGGAAGCTGCAGACCAACAAATCATACTCTATCATGCTAAGAGACTGTTGGTCCAGTATGCTTTACGTTATTCTCGATCCTTATAAATGAAGACTGTTTTGGGTTGGTGAGGGAGAGAAGGCAAAACACGAGCTGTGTGTCTGTCTTGTGATTACACTTGAAATCTGGATCATTGAATGCTCCTTCCTCTCCACTGAACAGTCAGATTCGTTGCAGGTTGCTAAGCTGAATGGGCAGAGCCTGGCTAAATCTCTGCCTTGAGTGACCGTAGCTCCAGTCAGATTGGAAGGGAGCCGAGGAGATCCCAGCAGTCAGGCAGGTTAGTCAGGGCTTTGTCCCATCATTTCGTGAAGTGTTGAGTCCCTGCAGCTGCAGCCCTTTCTCCCAGTTCTTAACTATCCTCCCAGTGATTTGTTTTCTCTTGGTATCTTACTCCGTGCTTCAGCTGATGGCCATTAATGCTCATTCTCACACCACGTGGTTAATTAAAGCTGGAGCCTGGCTCCAGTTTCTCTGTACCGTCCACTTTCATGCTGGAGAGTCGCCTGAAGTGGAGGTTTCCCTTGAAATGTTTCATCTCCTGAAGCTTTAGAAGCTTTCCTGGATGATTAAAGCCCTTTAATCATTTATGTGCAAACACTTCCTGGGATTTGCCATATACAGTCTGGAGGAGGTGATGTTCAGGCTCCCCATTTTGAACAGAGGCAGGCAGAACACACCAGCCCTTGGTACAAGTGTGCGGGGCAGGTGCCAGGCTTTAACTGCTGAAGCTGAGTTGATGCTCAAGCCCTAGCCCTGCTGTGTAACCTCAGCTGAACACCTCCACACCACTCTGAACCCTGAGGTACTCAGAGCAGTGATCCATGTGGGCCTGATTCCTGGGTGTGCTTCAAGCAGGCTAAGGGGGTTTATCACACATGCAACCCCACTGTCAGCTAAGCATCACTTGGGTGTCACTTAGAGGTCTGCCATTTCCTCCAGCTCAGTGTACCTCCCTGGGGTGGTTTGAGCCCTCTCATGTTGAGAATGTCCTTGATAGAGTCCAGCTCTCCTTCTCTCAAGGGCTCCGGCTCTCACTGAGGGCACCACCAGAGCTCACATGGCAGAGCCACCCTGTGTAATCATCCATTTCCAAAATACACTGAGAGCAGTCAGCTTTGAAGCCCTAAATTAATCAGGGAGGAGGATTTCCAGGCACTGTTCCCTGTTTCTTACTCGATGGGCTGGGTGAGTTTTCTCATTGCCTCCTGTAGTGGGTGCAGTTAAATCCATGGTTTCACCCACAGAGCTCAAAATCAGGTTACATCAGAAAGTCCTGAAAACGGGAATCACTGTCAGGGGCAGAGGGGATCATTTCACTGAAGGGGTATGAAGGGAGCTCAGGATCTGCCAAAATGAGCTCCTGGTTGTAACCTGTGCATTGCTTTGAGATGCTTTTCAGTGAAGGCTCCTACAGAAATGCAAGACTCTTCTTTAGAAGAAAATGCACTGTGAGTTTTTCTTCTACATCCTTGTGACCATCTTTGTTGTGAATCCTTGTAAACAGGAGAAGCGAGCCCTGGAGCGGAAACTCTCGGAAATGGAAGAGGAGATGAAGGTAGGAAATGATCTATTCACTCTGCTCATTCTGGGGTTTATGCTTTGTATTAATGTCTTCTGGGATTGTCCCCCAGGAGTGGGCTACTAAAGGTGTACCTGGGCAGGGACTCTTGTTACCTCTGAGCATGTTCCTATGTGCAGTCAGAACTTCCTTTAATGGCCAGACATGAAATACTAATAAACTGTCCTATTGCCATTCATCTGATTGCATCATGTTTGTTGTGCTGTTTGATCCGAGAACAGGGAGAGCTGTTCTCCTTAAATGCTTTCCAAAACTAACCTTTTGTGGCATCGATGGGTTTCCATGTACTGATTCTCTGTGCTCTGAACAGTCTGCAGCCCATGTTAAGCCGCTGTGGTTCTCTCCAGATGGGTAAGAAGACAAAGCTGGCTTCTGAGGTCACGCACACTAGCCAGGACAAAACACAAGAGTGGTTGTATTTCTGTATTCCCTTCCTATAGCATGCTACTGGAAGGCTGTGTCAGTAAGGCAGCCTGGAGTTGATTTCAACCAAGAGGAATTCGCTTCCTGATGAAATGTGCAGCATGGCTTGAAGTCACGAGACATCCGCCACTGATGCTCCTTCGCGTTCTCTCTCTGGTGGCATTGCCTCGGGGGAAAGTTCCTCCTGCCATGGCTTGGCTGCCCGGCGAGCACGGGGCTGGCGGGGAGCACTGCAGGGTGGGAAGCAGCGTTGGGTGCATATTGCCACCTAAGTACACAGTGGACCTTGTGCTGCTTTGGCAGCGTTACATCATTTACACTCTGGTTTAATGCTGGCATTGACAGAATGGCCCCGTTTGCTCTCTGCTCTATGCTTTCATTCCCTTTGAGCATGACCCAGGTGGGACCAAACTACTTTCAGAAGGAAGGACCCCACCTGCGAGTTGTGAGTGTCCCGACATTGTGCACTGATGGAGGAGGTTCCAACTTTATGTTTCTATTTGAAGCTTCATGTATTTAGCAAGCATCCATCTTTGAAAGGACCCTTTGGCTTGCGCTGCATCTTCTGCTGCCATAAGTAGTAGAACAATTTGGTGGAGTCTCACTGTAAAGGCTCTCGTGTGCTCTCTCAGAGGAGAAAACAAGTGTCTGTGTGTTAGAAGGGGAAGGAGAAAGGACTGAAAATGTCTAAATTTCTTTACTCACTGAACAGGAGCAACCTTTAACTCCAGAGAGACCTTTGTATAATTACAGGAATGTGGCCTTCAAGAGAAGATGCTGACAGCAGCAGTTTGTGTTGTCTTTGCAGCCATGCAGATCACTGCAAACCAGCTTGGTCTGTGGAGTAAAAGACAAATTGGTGTCCTCTAGTGGCCCGTCAGTTCTGAAACATTTATTTTGGTTCAGAAGGCAATTAAGGAAAGAAGGTGCCTGTAGGAACTGCTGGATGCAGCTGAAGCGTCTCTGGTTTGGGTAGTCCCGAGCTGCAGACTCATGGAAGCTGGTGGTGCCAAAGAGAAACACTGGTAGAAGTTTGACAGTTCTTCTGTTGCCCTTAGAGACGTGCTGGGGACATGAGCTAAAGGAGCCTGTGGTCTAAATGAATGTGAGCAGTCAGTCCTCGAGGGTGAGACTTTTGAGTCCACTTTCATCGCACCTTAAAGCAGGAGAGTCAGCCCAGTTGTGTTTGCCTACAGTGGGATAACCTCTACAGAACATCTGTGTTCATCTCTCATGTGGAAGTTGAGCCAGGAAAACAAATCTGTTCATTCTGGCTGGACTTTCATCCCTGCTTCTTGCAGTAGCTGAATAGCTGTCCAGCAGAAGCAGAAGGAGTAGGTGACTTCGGCAGATCCACCGGTGTCCTTTAACGTGGAGACCAGCAAGGGGAAACAATCAGACAGGCTAAGTTATTAGGTCTCAGGTAGTACTGTGGGCTTTGGGATTCTTCCCACTGGTCTTTGAATTGAACCAGTCTAGCGTGGCTCTCATCCAGCTCTTTGATGCTGGGGTGTCTGCGTCCAGTCCTGTGCATCAGGGCTCTCCTTGCAGCTGACTTCTTGGGCAGAGGAGGCACAGCAGCGGTTGCAGGATGGTCCTGGGTGTCTGTGACAGAAACACTGTGTATTTCAGTCTACACTTGAGGTAATGAGCTTTGTTCCTTTCATGAGTTTAAGCCCTGCTAATGAAGCAATCAAGAAATGGAGAGGAGCGGGACAAACACAGTAATCTCAAGAAGCCCTTGGTGCCAGAGCTGCTCCTGCAGACCAGCTCTTGTGAAGGTGACAAAGCAGTGCAGCATTTGCCAAAGTGACTGCAGAATGTGACTGGAGATACAGCAACTTGGCTAAGGAAGGAGAAAGAAAATTAGCATTTGCACTGAACTGAATTGAATGCCAAGTGCCTGAGGTCCCACCTTAACACAGCAATTTTTCTTGAAGGTCACAGGAGCTTCTTTATTCCATAGCAGCACTGCACCTCCTGGCTCTGTACATTGTGCGTGCTTTGGGCATTTTTATTTCCCCTACTGTTGCAGTCACAAAATCCTTTAATTGCAGGTACAGCAGAACTGAGAAACCTGCTTTTGGTGAGCCAAGTATCAAGCAGAGGGATAAGCAATCACAGCGGTGTTGGCCAGATTCTGGTCTTTGCCCTTGGCTTCCTTCCCAGCTTCCCAGCCTTTGCTGGGTTTCTTGAGTAAATAGGAGGCTGTCCTACCTGCAGCACACACATCTTTTCATAAGTGATCCTTTTTATCATCTGTGGCAGCGTGCTGAGGCCAAGCTGCATCCGATCATGCCACGCTGAGGTTCCATGCTGGATCAATGTGGAAAAGTAAAGGTGGTCTCTAAAACAACCATGATCCTTTCCATGCCCGTAGCACGGCGCCTGTTTCACATATGCTTGATGTTTTCTGCCAGACATGCTCAGTTGTGTTCCCTGTGATAAAGTAGAGGAGATTTATGATCCATGGTGTGACTCTTCTGGTGTGAACCATCCTCCAGCAGCCCCTGGGTGTGATTTATCCCAGGGCTGACGTTTGAGGTCCTCACTGAGCGCCACCGTGGCTCGGGTGGGTTCCGTGGTGGATGGATGGATTGCTGAGATTTGGTGAGAGGGGATCTCACTGCCGCGGTGTCCCTGAAGCTCCTGCAGCTCGTTGGCCATAGCTCTGTATCAGGACCTGTCAGAATTGTGCTAGCCTAGGCCAAGTGCAGGAGCTGCTCCATCAAGTTGATGCCATTGGGGGGCTCAAAGCCCATCTTTGCTGGCTCCCTGCACTCACCTGCCTCGCTTCTGTTGGTTTGCTCTTTGATGGGGAGCAGAGGTAGTGCTTTTGGGGAGCTAAGAATGGACCTGATGGGAGAGGGCTACACAAAGTGCTTCTCTTTTATACACAAATGGGCCCTTGGACAAAGCCTCCTGGGATGCCAACTGCAGCCAGCTCCATATCATGCAGGTTGGATGGATGCTCATGCAAGTTCCTTACATCCCAACAGATTTGCCTGTGCTGCTTCTGGTTAAGGACAGTCAGTGACCTCCCTTGGAGCGCTTTCTGCTAATCAAATGGCAGAAAGGAATCTTCTTCCTTCTCTGTCTCCTCCCTGCCATTGCAAGCCACATGTCAGAGGACATGGGAGGAGCATGCTGGTTTGCAGAGCTGCTTTGGTTCCTGGCTGGCATTTCTGCACTTGAACTTAAACCTTCTCTTGCCACAGATGTTCCCCTTCCTGCCTTTCCCTGCACAGTGTCCATGCTCCCTACACCGTGGAGGAGGGCTCCTGGTTCACATGGCTGCGGTACCCAATGAGCTGTGGGGAGGAGGGAGGCACAGGACACTGCTCAGAAAGCAGCTCTGCAGCCCCCAGTGTGTCCTGGCACCTCTGTTTGGTGTGAATGTCCAGCACATGCTTACGTTCTTTCTTCAGCATCACTGGGAACAATGTCCTTGGAGCAGTCGGGATGTCTGCATGGCTTTTACCATTTCTCCCCTTTGCCTGCTTTGACGTTCTGTGTTTCCCCATTGCTGCTGTTCCTGTGCTAGCCCCAGCTTTGGGGCTGGTGTCTCCACTGTCCTTTGCCCACTGGTTTCTTTTATAATGGAGGACGCTGTGTTTTCACACGTAAGACGCTGTCATTCAAACACCTCAACTTCAAATGAGTGATTTGAGGTTCTGACTTTTCACCTGTGGAGATCAGGGTTAAATTGAGCCCTGTGGCAGAGGAGAGCTGACTCTGGACAGGAATGAAACCCCACGCACATACCCCAGACCTCTGAGCAGACCCAAGAGCCATCATTCAGGTGCCACAGGGTCAAGGGATGTGGGCAGATGTGGAATGTGTCTCAGTGGTCAGGACAGTGACACTTCAGCCTGTGCCTTTAAAACCTCCCACGCAGCTCTGATGGCCCTTTGCTACCCAAGACTGCTTTAGCTTTTAGAGCTACATGAAGAAGAGGGGTTTGAAGGGAATCCTCAGTTGCAGCAGTGTTTTCAGAGCCTGTGTAGGTGATTGATGAGAGTCATTGATGAGAGTTCCCACAGTCATTCCTAAGTCCAGGGGCCATGTGCTGCTGGGGCTCACTGTCTGGGTAAGCCGGAATGTTCCCTGCTTCGTGCTGGGAAACCCCTTCATTTGACCTTTTAAAGGCTTTGGTGGCCCCTGGAGAACAGGTTGATTCCCAGAATGTCCTCGATGTGCTGTAAGGCTTTTCCCATTGGCACCTGGGCCCATCCACCGCTCACTGCTACTAATTCTTCTTTTATTCTCTTTATTTTTTTCCTTTGCTTGTGGACTAAATTCACGTTTCTGTGCCCTTTTGTCTCCCTGGTGTGTTCTCTCTCTGTTTTCCTGTCACTCCTCTCACTCTCTGCAGAATCTCCACCAGCTCAAACAGATTCACACTCTGAGGCAGATGAATGAGCAACTGCTGGCTGAAAACAGGGCTCTGACCCGGGTCGTAGCCAGGCTTTCTCTGCCTGCCAAGCCCTCCGAATCAGAGGAGCTGTAGCTGCTTTCCCTCCGGCTCATCTCGCCTCCCTCTTCCACTCTTCCAGGCAGGTCTCCACTCCTTTGGCCGGGCTGTTCCCTCTCTGCCTCATTGCTCTCAAGGGTGGCTGATGAAGCTTGTGGCTCCAAAGCAGCATGTGGCAAAGGGTCTGAAAGCCAAAGGCCTGGGGTCGCTGGAGGCTCTGCTCAGTCTGACTTTCGCTCTGCTTGGCAGATGATGCTGACCGTGCCGTTCCACTAACTGACCGCATTGGGGGGTTGCCTTGGCCGTATGGAGCCCATCACCTGGGAAGGAAATAGGAGGACGCACTCCCTGCCTTGACACAAGGCTGTTGGGCTGGGTGGATGGCACTGGAATGGCCACTGGAAAGTGATGGATCAGCTGCTGCCCCGGGGCTTAATGCTGGCAAATGGCTTTGGGGAGGCTGGTCAGTGGCAGTGGGCAAGCCAGCAGCCCCTTCCATTGCCTGACCTTGGAACGGGTAAATTATGCTGTGTGGCTGCTCATGATGCAATTCTTTTTCATTTGCACTTAGTTCAGCGAGAAGCTGGCTGGCAGCAAATGAGACCATCCAAAGTCAGGATGAGCAATGCAGTAATTTCTAGGGATGCTATAAGAAGCACACGGTTTGGGTGGTTTTTAGACCTACAGCTGGTCAGTCCTCAGCAGGTTTCCTTGGTCACTTGACAAAGAGAACAAGCTCCTTCCCTCATTGTAAGCAGAGGGGTTTGAGTCTGAGTTCACAGGCTGCAGCATCCTCACTGCCTCCTGCGCTGTGGCTCCGAGGCAGTGAAGCACTAGGAGCTGCAGCAGGTACACTTCCTTTTTCATTCGCCTGTTTTGAATTAAGTGCAGAGCAATTAGTGTTTGAAATCCAAGGAGAAGCCTTCTGTAAGCTTTGCCCTCACACATCACCCACTTCAATTACATCTTTCCATGCTACTTCATTGGTTCGGTGCTAAAATAAAGCTGTAAATGGTTCTTTCTTAGGGCCATAGCTGCCTTTTGCGGGTTAGTGGGGATAGTCAGCTCCCGTCAGACAGCAGCAGTGTGTTCTCATGGGCTGGAAGTGGCACGAAGGTAGAGACAAATCTATTCTTAGCACACAAATTATATCAAGGATGATTAATGGTAGAAACAAACCAAGCAGGGGAATTGCGGCTTCCCCTTCCCTGGAGTCCCAGTTCAAGACCAGGCGTGTGTCATGGGGGTGTTCGTGGCCTGAATAGTGCAGATGGTCAGATGAAATCATCTCGCCATCTTCCTGCTTTAAATCTGTGACAGTGTTCCCAAACCTGCCACTGACTCACCCCTCACCAGCAGTGGGTTCAGGTCATTCCCCTTCC
This sequence comes from Psittacus erithacus, assembly GCA_009867235.2. Taxonomy (NCBI): domain Eukaryota; kingdom Metazoa; phylum Chordata; class Aves; order Psittaciformes; family Psittacidae; genus Psittacus; species Psittacus erithacus. Next base: position 10,339 of record WYDI02026394.1, on the reverse strand, counting down.
CAACGTGCTCTGAGAGCCGAGAGGGAAGAACTGAGCAAAGCTCCTTGCAGACCCAGGAGAAGGAATGTCTCACCAGCCGCGGGGCTCTCTTCCCCTGGGAAATGGCCACGTTATGGCTTCCCCCTGCTAACACCCATCTGCCTCAGGCATGGGTGTTCTCCTCATTCCCAGCATGGAAACTGTTCCCAGGTTTGCAGTTCACTGATGCTGTCCGAGCTGGAGAAGAGCCGCGTGTCTGCTGGGTTGCTGACGCAGGGTGTTGGTGGTACCTGTAAACCTCATCTCTCTGAGAGAGCTGGGCTTGTTCAGCCTGGCTCCAGGGAGCCCTTAGAGCAGCTCCCAGTGCCTAAAGGGGCTACAAGAAACCTGGAGAGGGGCTTTGGACTGCGAAAGGAGGAATTTGCTCCAGTGGGAGTGGTGGGAGCTGGCGCCTGTGCTCAGTGGTGGTGACCGTGGAGGGGCTGCAGATGCGAGGAGCGGGCTGGAGGTTGTGGTCAGAGCAGAAACTCCAGCTTAGGGGAAAGGAGAAGGTTTAGCAGCGATTTTGAACTGGGAATTCCTCCACGATCCCCCTTGGGTGAGAGGAGCCATCGCTGAGCTCAGAGCGGTGCCATTCATGACGCTGCTCTGCCCTGGCTTGTTCCAGCAGCTCGGGGCTGGTGGCACCCACGGTGTGAGTTGCACACTGAGCCAGGCAGCGTGGGGTCTCCTTCCAGTGCCAGCCATGGTCACCCGCCTGCAGCGTGGGAAGCAGGAGGAGTTTTGCAATGAGAAGTGCTGCAAAGGGCTCGTCAAAGCCGTTCTTGTGTTTCCAATTCAGAGCACTTTGGTTTTGTCTGTATTGGGACCCTTGGTTGAGCTCCAGCGTTTACAACTGGGGAACCTCCAGTGTCAGTGTGTTCTACCAGTCCTCTGGCTGTGGCATGCGCGTTTGCATTGAACATCTGTGGGATCCCAAAGAGATGGGGGTTTATTCAAGGAAATTTGGGGTTTATTAGGAGGAGGGGTGATGGTTTTAAACTAAAAGTGGGGAGATTCAGGCTGGACGTGAGGAAGACATTCTTTACAATGAGGGTGGTGAAACCCTGGCACAGGTTGCCCAGAGAGGTGATGGATGCCCCATCCCTGGAGACATTCAAGGCCAGGCTGGATGTGGTTCTAAGCAGCCTGATCTAGTTGAAGATGTCCTTGCTCACTGCAGGGATGGGCTTTGAAGGTCCCAACTCAAACTATTCTGTGATTCTGAAGACATTTTGCAAGGTCCAGTCCTGTGTGAGAGTTTCAGACCTTTGCTTTCCCCTCCAGTCCTGGCAAATTGGACAAACCAGATGAGGAGAACCAGCTTCCTAGTTTCTGCTAAGCTGTAATTAGCATCCAGGAAGAGGTTTGGCATGAAACAACTCAGACATGGTTCCTGTCCTAGCAGCCTGGTCTGACCTAAGTGCTGGGGCATCGTGTCCCTGGCTCTCTGCTGTGCTCCAGTCAAAATCCTTTGCTTGTGAAACTCCTGGAGACCCTATGGAGAAATGACCAACCTCAGCAGGGTGCTGGGTGGAGGGGATGTGACACCCCCACGGCTCAGCCCCAAGGGCTGCCCAGCTCTGCTGAGCTCTAATCCCGCTTTGTCTCTCTGCAGATTTTGACAGAGCTGAAGTCAGACAACCAAAGGCTGAAGGACGAGAACGGAGCCCTCATTCGTGTCATCAGCAAGCTCTCCAAATAGGAATCCTGAGCACAGGCAGGACGAAGAGGGGAGCCCTCACGAGCTGCCAACCCCACCACCGAGCCCTACCCCCCCTTTCCTCCTGTCACGTACAGCATTTCAGCCTGGGATCAACCAGTCACCCCTGCCATGCCCTGCCCTGTGCTGTACATCCCTTTCCTGCCCCGATTCCCGTCACAGCACCCCTCTGCCATTGGATTGTTTTTAATTTAAGCATGTTGTGGTGTCTCGGACATTATTCAAGGGAGAAGAGAAACGTGAGGATTGGGTTTGAGCTGCTGAAACTTTTTCTTCCGAAGCCCAGTGTTTGGGGTTGGACTCCAGCCTGGAGTAGGCAGCTCCTGCGTTACACAAGTGTTGCCTAAAGAACTGGTCCAGCGCATCCAACCCCTTTACAGGTGGGAAATGTGACCGTGGGCTGGGACTCTGCGGATGCACATCAGCCCACCCGAGATGTGAGCCTCTGGTTGCAGTGTGATGCTGTGAAAGCCACCAGAGCTGATTTCTGACACAGGCTGGCCCCAGCTGCTTTGCACAGAGACTTCCTTCTCCTTTCGCCCCAGGAGACCGAGTCTTTTATTTAATACAAGATTTGGAGCCTGTTCAGTAACATCAGCGCTGGCTCTGGGCGTCAGAGCCCTCGTCCTTCACCCTGCCCTTGGTGTCACCTTGTATCCTTCCAAGGCTCCTGTCTCGGTAGCATCTGCTGGTTGCATCCAGACTCTTGCTCCCCAGGATAGGATGTATTGCAGATACTTGCGGGGCTTTCTGAAGGACAAGCTTGAGTCCCCAGAGATCCTCTGCTGGTTTCGCATGCATGTATGAGCGTGAATCACCTTGCAGGGAGATGTGCCCACACCAGCCTCCAGCCTCCCCATCCTCACAGCTGTCTGGGACATTGTCCTGCCATGTTCATGTAGGCAGAGCCCTGTAGAAGAGTCTGCTCTGGGATTTCAGGTACCTTGCTTTGATTTGCAGCAGGAGGCTGACCAAGTGAAAGGCAGAGCTGGTGTGCAGAGAGAGGGAACGCCAGAGTCCCGTTATCTCTTAGTGAAGAAGCTTGATGTAGATGCTTTCAAGGCAGAGGAAGTGAAGCAGTGATCACTTGTCCTCCCACATGGAAAGCTGTGTGTGTATTGGTGTCAGAGGGACAAGGAGCTATCCTTGGGCATGCTGGTAACTGTCACTAGGATGAAAGTCTTTGAGTCTATGAAAAGCTTTCAATAAGCCTTGACCTTGAAGGAAACCTCAGAAAACCCACCCTCTTTCATGTTATACGTACTCAGAACAATTTGGAATTGTTCTCTCTATGGGCATTTACAGTGGCTCCTCTACGTGCTGTGTGATTTTGGTGGTAGCAGCAGTAACCTGCCATCAGATCTGTTGAGCTTCCCCTTCACAGACTCCTCTCAAACGATGCCTTCTCTCTCAGAGACTTCTCCATGTATCCAGACCGCTTCCGCATCTACATCCTTCTGTATTTGTCCTCCCATTTCCTTTATCCTTTGACATCCCTGCTCTGTCTGGCTGGGAGTTGCGGTCTCAGTCATTGAACTTTGAGGTTACCATGAAGTTCTGCCCACATCCCGAGCACCTCTGCTGTTGGCGCACTGCTCCCATTGGGCTGCTGGGACTTTTCCACTATGAGAGAGATAGATGAGATACTTGAACACGTGCATCATTCTTGAGCTTGCTCTGCAGGGTAACATTTATCTCTGTCAGATAAAGAGAACTTTAAATGGGCTCTTTGGAACCTTTGGCTGGTTACTGCTTCAGGAAGCGCGTTCTTTTCCTCTCCCTTGGGGTTTTTTCTTCATGTTTGGTTTTATCCCCCCTAATTCTCTACTTTTCCCCCTCCCCATCCTGCCTGTTTCCACGTCTCTTGCTCCTGTTGGAGCTGCCGGTGTTGCCAGGGCAGCTCTGGCCAGAGCTTCCTCTTTGGCCGCTCTTCAGCCAGCGGAGCTCTTTGAGCATGAGGTGCTGTTCCTCCTGCTACACTGAGGCCCTTCCTCTGCTGCTGTGCTTTCGGGAGGAGGAGACCAAAGCTGGTGATGGCATCAGGGTTTCTGCAGAGCACTGCCTAAGCCAGGCATCCTTTTTATATGACTTTCTTTTAACCCTGCTATATTTATCAGCTTTAAGTCTCGAGGTCCGGGCAATGCTTTCTCTGCACGCCGTCCCCACTTGGTGCACTCTCTGTGTGAGTACTTCTGCGTTTCTTGATGTTTCTTCTCTTGCTGACCCACTCCTCGCTTCAGACCTGGGCTCCCTCAGCTCTAAAGAGGAGCCTGGTCCCTCCTGTGCCACGTGGAGCAGGAGCTGCTGACCTGCCGGTGTGCTGACCGTGTACCCCGGGTCCTGCATCCCACCAGGATGGGGCTTCACACTGAAGATCCTCACAGTGTGAAGGGGCCTCGTGTCTGCTTCAGGGAGAGGATTCAGCCTGACAGACCCATCCTGCACTGATGTTTTGCCCCTTCCCACCCGGACGCCCGTTGTGTTTCATCCTAAGGAACAGTGTGCAAAGGGTGGGGAAGGCTCAAATCCTCTGCGTGGCACCTTGCAAAGCCAAACCACTTCAGATGAAGTCTGCTTAGCACTGGATTATCCCCTGAACTCTTTGACTAGGGCAGAGGATCCCCACCGGCTCAGCCGCAGCTGGGAGTATTTCCTGACGACGATGCGATTGCAAACCCAACCCTTGTGAATGAATTCTTTTGGTCTCTCAAGCCAGAACCAGTGCACTGAGGAGGTGACGAGGAGGACACTTTGCACTCGGACCCGGTGCAAGGCAAAGCAGCTTTTAAAACGGATCCCTATTAGAACCAGAGCGTTTCCCAGCCGTGCTCTCCACTGGAGAAGAAGCTTTTTCTCTAAGCAGCCGCTTGGGGTGGTTCATTCTCATGGCTGGGGTGAAGCTGCCCATTGTGGCTGCGACTGCGACGATGGCTCCTTGTAAATAAACTCCTTGGAGGAGCGGGACTGGCGCACGAGATGGGGAGAGAATGTATTTTTATGCAACTTCTGAGTGGCCTTTCAAACCCCGAGATGAATGATTTGTTTTACTGGTTGTTGTTATATAGTATTCTAAGTATTCTGTGTTTGAAAGTTTGGGAGTAATATTCACAGCTATGATGCTTGTAAACACAACAGTATTTATAAATGAATAAAATAAGAGTTGATAACATAGAAGCTTGCGCTTCGCTTCTGTCTGTCTGGAGCTGCAAATTGGTCTGCCCTGATTTCTGCAGTGTCAATAGGCTGGAAAAGCCCAAATGGTGCCAAGCCCTGTATGTGCTTGGTCAGGACAAACCTGTAGCAAAGACGCGGGCACCGGTGCCGCGTCTTGGAGCCTTTGTCCCAGGTGAGGTTGTTAGAAACTGGTGCAAGTTTCAGTCTATGGAAGTGCTCCAGGGTGCTTCAAGGGGCAGCCTGAGCTCTTCCCCTTGGGCCTAGGGGTGTCCAGCACCTCTGCAAAGCAGGGCAGGGCCAAAACATGTTTGTATGGACTCCAATGTGTGTGTGCTGGGACTGTCGATGTCTCCCCACCTGCGCTGTGTTTGGGCCATGGGGACATCCCATGAGCACACTCGTGTTCCAGGGGTTCCCCTCGTGCCTCCATCCCTCCATTGTCCCTTGGCTCACAGCCCTGGGACCTGCCCCCCCGCCGAGCCCCAGCAGCAAGACCAGGAGGGAACCGCGGCTCCTTTCAGCTCGTTTCTTTAATAAGGAGACAGGGCTCATTACAAAATGACCATGGACCGACGAGAGACGGGAACGACGGAGTCCACACGAGAGGAAGGGGCTTTAACAGCAGCTTCGCGCCGGGGCCGAGCGCTGTGGGGCCGGGGTGAGGCAGAGCGGGGCCAGCGCTGGGACTCCCAAAGGGGCCGGCTCCTCCCTCCCAGCTTTGGGGGCAGAAGAGGGAAAGCAAGCCCAGGTTGTTGCCGAGCCTCATGGAGTCGCTTCCTTTTAGCCTCAGAGACCAGCACCAGCATCTTGGTGGCATGGCCGGGTCTGCACCGGTGCAGCCGGGAGATGGGAATGCGGCTCTCATCCCCATCCCAAACACCCAACCAGGCACAGCTGAATAACTCCAATTGCCCCAAAAAGCCTTTTCACTGCCTGCTCTTTGCTGCATCCTGCCTGCCCCGGCTCTGTGCCCAGCACTGCCCCATGCCCTCGCCTGCAGCATCCACAGCCCCTGCAGCAGTGGCTTGGTGCAGCTCATCCGGCTCCGCTGCTGAGCCCCATGTAACAGGGGGGACAGTGGACACGGGGTGTTGGGGGTCATGGCTCACCCGTGGGCGCGTCCCCATGGGGTCCCGGCACGCTGCGGTCTCATATGGCTTCTAAAGTTGCTCTGAGGGTGAAATGCACCAACGCGACACAGGACACGGAAGCCACGATGTCGCCGCTAACCCGGCTATGGGACGAATGTGACGAGACACAGGAACGAGACACAGGTGGAGGTGGTGGCTGCATCGCTGGCGGCTCACTCTCCGCCGCTTGGCATGCTTTGCTTCTTGGCATTATTGTCTTCTTTGAGATGATCTTCATTGGGTTTTGTTTCCTCGGGGGGGGGGGGATACTCAGGGCGATGGAGAGCACTCGAGCAATGAGGTTTGTTCGGCGCCAGCTCTGTGCCTCACGGCAGGAGCGTGGTCGGTCAGAGCGCGGCACCGCGCACGGCGTTGCCCATGCGGCTACTGCTACGGGGCTGCAGCTCATGCACTGCTCGTGGTATATACAGCGATGGCTCCACACGGTCACAACTACACGCAGCTACGGGGGTCAGAGGCAGCGCAGATGGCTTCGGTGGGTCCGCTGGTTTTCCCTTGGTTTATTAAGAAACAAATCAAGTGATGCAGTAAAGTCACAGTCTCCCCTCCCCAGGGGTTATAGAGTCCGAATGGAAAGTGGGAACTCTGCTCCTGGTGAGATCCCGGGTGATGCAGTGGGTCTGAGGGGGTGTAGGTGGAGGGGTGCACATGGAGGGGTTACACACAGGTACATGCACTGTCCTGGGTGCACACGTGCTGCCCATGGGAGCTATGGGGCTGCCCACGCTCACTGAGTACCCAATTCCTTCTTTTTTAACCCATTTCCGCATGAGGCACATCCCCCCCCCCAGTGCCCGGATGGGTTCTGGAATGATCCTGGCTCGAGAGCCCGGATCCCGGCCGAGGGGCAGCAGCCGCCGCGAGCTCCCTGTGGGTTGAAAGCACCTGGAGGCATCGTCTCCCTTTGCCACGCGCGCGGGGCAGGAGCTCGCTGCCACTGACACATCCGATGGGAAAAGGGACTCATTGCAGCCAGAGGTGACCCTGCAGGACCCCCCCCACCTCCTGCACTGCCCCGGTGCCACCCTCAGCAGCCAGGCCCTGGCCAAGCGCAGCCGCGGTGCTGGAGGAAGTGACTTTGGGGTCCCACCGAGCCCCAAACCTCCCCGGACGGAGCCGCCCCTCCCTGGGGACCTGTCCCTGTGTCCGACCTGAGCCCCTCGAGCTGTGCCTGCCACCAGGTTTCCCGTTGTGTCCGCACCTCCCGGCGGGTCTGAGGTGCCCTTTGGGAAGCAGGACACAGGGAGCTGCCGGAGCATCCGCCGGCACCGGGGCAGTCTGGTTTGGCACTTTGTCCCCCAGCACCGAGGTCCCAGCCCAGGGCTGGAGCCCAGGACAACCCCCCCCGTGCTTTCAATTGTGCCAAACCCAAGCCCAGGGAAGCAAAGCGGAGCAGGGAGCAAGGGGCCTGGGGGACACCAGCGGCTGTCAGTGCCCCCGCGCAGACTGTGCTGAACTGGGCAGGGCTGGGGGACCCTCCCCAGTCTGCAGGGAGCAACCGTGGGTTTCCAGCTCAGGGGCTTGGTCCTGCCTCGTCCCACCATGGAGAGGTGGCCTGGAGATGCTCCTGCCCACTGTGGTGGACACGGATATGGCTTATGCCCCCGAGGGGAGCGGGATGGGGTGGATTCAGCACCCAGGGGCTCGGGGGGGATCAGCAGCTCAAAGGGATCACAGGTTCTGGTCCCTGGCTGGCCATGGGCTCACTCTCGTGCTCCCCACCTGCATCACAGTGGTGGGATGCGGCAGTGGGGCTGGAGCTCCCCATAGCCCCCAGGCTGCCCTGAGGCAGGGCTGAGCTGTTTGGGGAGGAACCTGGCACCGCTCTGACCCCTCACATCATGAGACCCCTCAGCATCATCCTGCCTTGTGGGAGCATCTTGATCTGCAGGTTTCAAGCAAGCATGGTGGGACACATGCAAATCCCCCAGCACTGCCCTTGCCTGGCCGTGGTGGCAGAGGTGGTGGTGGTGTCCGTTGTGTGCACATCCCTCCATGGGGCTCCTCCAAGCAGACCCCAGGGGCTCCCTGGGCTCAGCGTGGTCCCCCAAGAGCTCAGCATCCCCCCAACAACGGGGCCCTGCGGTCCCTACAAACCTCTCCTCAGAAGAAGCAAGCCTGGAGCTGGCCGGGGCACTGAAACCAAGGGGATGGAGGAGGCAGAGCCAGAGGCGCCGGGGTCTGCTGCAGGGGCTCTTCTCCATCACCTCTGTTCGCACCACAGCTCGTGCCCCAGGCAAGCACAGTGCATCTGCTCATCCCGCATGACCACCTCCATTACCACCTCCATGGACGAGCGGTGCTTCCCACGTGGAGCCAAGGGGAGGACAGCAGCAGCGGTGCCGCGGTCACTGGGGAAGGTCCCAGGCGCGACGGTGGCTTTGGGCCTGGGATGCGGTCGGAGGTGATGGGACAGAAGGAAGCGATGCTGAAGAACGAAAAGAACCATCCATGTCTTTAACCTCTTCCCCTGGAAGCTATTGGGACTGTCTGGAAACCCTTCCACAGCCATCGAAGGGTATTTCAGCTTAAAAGAGAACAAAAAGAACCAAAACCAAAGGTTGCAGAACTGAGGTATCGGTAGCACTGGGTTGCGCCGAGTGTCCGCGGTGCCGCGCCGCCGGCAGCTCCTCCTATTTGTTCTTCCCAAGAGCTGCGTCTACTTCTTCCTCTGGCTTCAGCGAGTGCCACTGGGCAATGGGCCGCCGGGGGTTGGCCAGCATGTCAGACCAGTGCCGCAGCTCCGTGCCCGTGGAATTGCAGCCCGTGAAGATCTTGCCGATGGCTTCGTTCTTCCCCAGCTTGTCATAGTCCAGCACCGTGATGACCACTTGCACTTTCTGAGAGAGGAAACCTTCTTTCAAGGGGCAGGAAAGAGCAGGAGGCAGAGTCCCAGTCACAGCATCCCAACTGCAGCATCCCAATCACAGCATCCCAACTGCAGCATCTCAATCACAGCGTCCCAAATGCAGCATCCCAATCACAGCGTCCCAAATGCAGCATCCCAATCACAGCGTCCCAAATGCAGCATCCCAGCTGCAGCATCCCAATCACAGCATACCAATCACAGCATCCCAACTGCAGCATCCCAATCACAGCATCCCAGCTGCAGCATCCCAGCTACAGCATCCCAATCACAGCATCCCGACTGCAGCATCCCAGTCACAGCATCCTGACTGCAGCATCCCAGCTGCAGCATCCCAATCACAGCATCCCAATCACAGCATCCCAACTGCAGCATCCCAATCACAGCATCCCAACTGCAGCATCCCAGCTGCAGCATCCCAATCACAGCATCCTG
>WYDI02026393.1:44106-92156 GCA_009867235.2 Psittacus erithacus | reverse complement strand
AGTTAGAAACACAGCGCTGCACCAGCCACTAAGAAGGAGAAAAAAATGACTGCTACTGCTGAACCCATGACACCAGGTCAGACTGGCAGGCCTGTAGTCCTCTGAAGCCTCCCCTCCAAGCCCTTTCTGTAGATGGACAGCACATTTGCTAACCTTCAGTCAGCTGGGACCTCCTTGGTTAGCCAGGACTGATGACAAATGGTTGAAGGTGGCTTGGTGAGCACTCCTTCCAGCTCTCTCAGTACTCAGGCTGATCCTGCTTAGGCCCATAGACTTGTGTGTGTTTAAGTGATATAGCAGGTAGCTAACTGTTTCCCCTTGGTGGTGACGGCTTCTTTGTGCTCCCCACCCCTGTCTCATATATATCAAATTCTGCTAAACATCTTTACATCTTTTTTTTCACCAGTGAGTTTGAGGATTACTTTCTAAAAAAGGACAGTCACATTTCCTCTTCCCTGGACTAACAGGCCTATGAATGTCTCAGTAGATTTTTACAGATATAAGGGATGCAGCTTTCAAGGAAACAACTTTTTTTCTTTTTGCAAACAGAAAAAATATATGCCATACACATAATAACTCAGTATATACTATTAGAAAAACCAGTAAATTTTAAATGACTGTGTAATAGTTATCCAATTAATTCTAAACAACTATATTTTGAACACTATATCATTTTCTTTTCCTTCTTTACCTACCTATACATAAATGGATTGCCATGAGTATACTCATGGCAACATTTGGCTACTTGCATGCACAAAAAAAAGTTTTTTTTTAGTGTTTCTTTTCCATTACTTACTCGATTCATAACAATTAATTTAAATGTTATGCTGATTTTAAGTGGGATAAGTTCAGAGTTTCTTAACTCTTCATCTTCTGTCATTGTTGAAATGGTTAATCGTAACACATACCAAATGTGAATGAAAATCACTTTTTAATCCTGAGAAATGGTTCAGAATATGTTCAGCAAGTATACACTGGCCTCCAAGACCCATTTTTTTATTGGGCTGCCTGTTTCTCTGCAGCAGGCTATTAAGTATTTGTTGTCAATGAATAACGAAAAAAAGTAGTTGTTACGTCAGTGAGGCAGCTCATGTTTTGAAAGCGAGGCATATTCTTCTTTAAGATCTCAGCGCTGTGACCATTACTCACCCAGGATGCACCACAGATGTGAAAAAGCAAAATCTTGGAGCTTTACAAAATCAGCGGATTTACTGTCATATTGTGTGTGTAGTCAGGATTGAACAAAACATGTTTTGGCACTTTTAAGGAGGGGCTGCAGGATTAAGAGGTGAACTGAAATCTCATTCCTTACATGTTTGCCTGCTTTTGAACCATCATGAAGACAAAGTCAAATGAAAAAACACTTGTATCTTACTCACTTCCTAAAAGGTTTAGAGAAACCTTTGAGCAAAAAAGGATTACTTGACCAATTTGGTGGCCTTCCATGATGGGACTATGGAACTGACGGACAGGGGTAGAGCAGTTGATGCCATCGACTTGTGCAAAGCGTTCGATACTGTCCCACACGACATCCTTGTCTCTAAATTGGAGAGACATCAATTTGATAAGTGGACCACTCAGTGGATAAAGAACTGGCTGGATGGTTGCACACAAAGAGTTGTGGTCAATGGCTCACTGTCCAGCTGGAGACCAGTAACGAGTGGTGTTCCTCAGGGATCGGTGTTGGGACTGGTCTTGTTCAACATCTTTGCCAGTGACGTGGACAGTGGGATTGAGCGCGCCCTCAGCAAGTTTGCCAATGACACCAAGCTGTGTGGTTCAGTTGATATGCTGGACGAAAGGAATGCCATCCAGAGGGACCTTGACACGCTTGTGAGGTGGGCTGATGCCAATCTTACGAAGTTTAACCATGCCAAGTGCAAGGTCCAGCACCTGGGTTAGAGCAAACCCAGGCACAGCAACAGGTTGGGCAGAGAAGAAATTCAGAGCAGCCCTGTGGAGAAGGACTTGGGGGTGTTGGTTGATGAGAAAATGAACATGAGCCAGTAGTGTGTGCTCTCAGGCCAGAAAGCCAACCATATGCTTGGCTGCATCAAAAGGAGCATGACCAGCAGGTCGAAGGAGGTGATGCTGCCCCTCTACTCTGCTCTCATGAGACTTCGTTTGGAATGCTGTATGCAGTTCTGGTGTCCTCAACATAAAGAGGACGTGGAACTGTTGGAACAAGTCCAGAGGAGGGCCATGAGGATGATCAGGGGACTGGAGCACCTCTCATATGAAGACAGGCTGAAGAAGTTGTGGCTGTTCAGCCTGGAGAAGTGAAGGCTACACAGAGACCTCATAACAACCTTCCAGTATCTGAAGGGGGGCTATAGGGATGCTGGAGAGACACTCTTCATTAGGGTCTGTAGTGATAGGACAAGGGGTAATGGGCTCAAACTTAAACAGGGAAAGTTTAGATTGGATATAAGGAAGAAGTTCTTTACTGTACGAGTGGTGAGGCACTGGAATGGATTGCCCAAGGAAGTTGTGAATGCTCCATCCTTGGCGGGGTTCAAGGCCAGGCTGGACAGAGCCTTGGATGACATGGTTTAGTGTGAGGTGTCCCTGATCATGGCAGGGGTGTTGGAACTAGATGATCTTAAGGTCCTTTCCAACCCTAAGTATTCTATGATTCTATGATTCTATGATTAGAGCTGGCAAAGTCAGAGCCCAGCTATTACAGGGTGCTGAACAGATGCCCAGAAAAAGAGGAACTCTTCCCTTCTCCACATTGGTGTAATTTATTAGTTTACTGACAGATTGCTCAAGACTGAGATGGTTACTTACCACAGCTATGACTTGGATTGATTTTAGCAATACATTGTTTGTACAATTAAGGCCATTGTGTGGCTTCAAGTCATAGCCTGTTTGTTTACATAAGAATAAGAACTGTATATATTCCATTCAGTAAACTTATTTGTGAATGTCTCAGTGGTTTAGCCTTGTAATCCGGAAGGAGAAATAAGGATGTAACAATTGTTTCTATCCCTAGATCACATTAGACAGTAGACCACATCATATAAATACCACAAATCTAAATTGAATCTCATTTTTACTTATGTTTTGGTTACAGAAATTTTTTTAATCTTTCAAGTAGCTCTTAGATTAAATGAGTGCATGTGCAAGACTTACAAACTGTAGTGCTGTGTACATGAATGTGCTGTCCCCTGTATGAAACAGACAGAAATGGTTTCTTTTTTCCTCTGTTTGAATGGTCTGCTTTAATTAACCCTAGTATATGGTGAAATGAGGAAAAAGGAAAAGAATATGTTAAAAAAGAGGAGAAAAAAAATAAAAAAAAAAGAAAGAAAAGAAAAAAAAGAGAAAGTAAATCCCTCAATTCAAGAAAACAGGTCTAGGGCAATGAACGCAAATATCAGTATTAATGTGAGATTGAAATTGATTCTGCTATAAAATTTTTAATCCTATTTCTATTACTTTTTGTAAAATTTATATCCAAAATTAAATTGTATTCACATGTTTCTCATTGCTTTGAATTTATTAACTAAAAAAAATTTTTTTTCAATTATACTTCAAGTTTTATTATTGTTTTCATTAAAGGATATTTGAAGACAGATTATAATATCAGGATCTAAGTACTGTGCAGAGTAAAAATACAAACCAAGAAACAGCTGAGGAAATACGTTAGAACTGCTCATAGTTCTTGTCCATATATTAAACAGTGGTCTCAGAAAGTCAGAGTTTGAATAATATTAATGTATTTTGCAGACATCAAGGCTGAAGAAAGGTTTAAGTGCATGAAGAGACTCAAGGAGCTGTTTTTAAAGGTACTAAGAACTGGATATGCAGCCTATGAAGGGCAACTTCAAAGCAGGAAGCTGCTGCTTCAGTAAAGATAGAATAAATGAATGATGATGTAATTGGAAATAAAAGGAGCTGGTTTCTTGGCAGTGACTGAAGGTCTCTAGGATGCTTAAATGATCTTGGGCATCAAGTAGTTTGAAATACATACTGTAGTTATGCTCTGTATATCATCACAAGTCCATTGAGAATTGCAAAAAAGAATGGGCGACTTTTCAAACCTCTTAGGTTACAGAGCATGTTCATTGATATTCTGCAGTTTCTGGGAAAGACCTTTAACCATTAAGAAGCACTGCAAAATACATATACCCCTGATTGAGAAAGAGAGATGAAAAAAGGAGAGAGAAGATACAAACACTCAGAACTTTCTTCAGAAGAGGAAACTTGGATCATGAGTGACGAAGGCGCCAAGTGTTTCCTATTGGTTCCTTATAGAGATAAACAAGAGAAGAAGTAGTTTAACTAAAGTGCTCTTGGGAGGTCTTGAGATGTGCCCATTCTTCACAATCTTCATTTACTGACATCTGTGTTTATCTAAAGAGGACTTCTTTCTTCCATTGAGTATGAAGTTCAGGAGAAATCGCAATGAATTTATTAATGCCAGGCTGTTACACTGGTTCTATTGTAATATCACAGTTTCCCATGCATCCAAAATGTTCTGATTGCCTCCAAGAACTTTCAGGTGATGTCTGGAGGGAGCCAACTGCCTCAATTTAAACGTGTTACACATGAATAAGTTATTTCAAAGTTAGTAGAAGGTAATCATATGATTACATTTTATCTTTGTGTGTTTTTTCATAATATTTTCTAATCTTTTCTAAATCTTTCCATATAAAGACATGTATTGAGTCAAGTGCAAGAGGTAGCAAAAGACTGAGAAACAGCAGGAGAGATGGAAACAGAAAAAGTAGAGAAGCTATGGAAGGCAGACAAAAAGGAAGAGGATTAGGTAGCCACCAACTTAGAGATCAGGGCCAAACCCCACACCTTACAGTTATGTATCTAAACCTAGTCCTGAGCATTCTACTTGATTTTTCAAATACATTAAGTTCTGCGAAGATCAGTGTTGGTTCACAGGTTTTTGAATTAAAACAACAAGCAACATGTTATCAGGACTTGGTAATTCTTAGAGGATTTCCTACTCAGATGGGAGAAGCAATACGAAGAACTTTTTCTTGCATATCATTATTCCTGGTTAGAAGCTTTCATAGTTTAGTAGCATAAGAACAACTTTGGGGAGGAGGGGAGAAAAAGAAAATAAAGATCTCAGAACCTTCATGACAGTCTAAGCAACAGAGTATGGTGGAAAAAAGGCATGCAGACAGCTAAAGTAACCATACTAAGATGAGGTATCCCCAGAAGAAGGTTTCCACCCTGTTGTGGAAAGGAAATGGGTGCAGGATTACTAGGTTTAGTATTTAGTGGTGGCTGAGGTGGCTTTAGTATCTCAGGTTCAAGCAAGTTTTGAAAACAGACTCTTAATAATATCCTCAAAGAATCTGTGTCCAAACTGTAACTTCAAGACTATTTTTTTCTTTTACATTTAAAGAATGGTTCTACATACAAATCCAATGCTTGTGCAATTTCACTTTGCTGCCAGAGACCAGAGTACAATTTTATATTATTAAAATATTAATGATTGGAAAACTGGTAAGGGATTTCTGTAACAACTCATTTCATAGTTCAAAATTTTCAGTGATTTTAAGGAATCGGTCCATATGTTTTTAAGAATGTGCTCTGAAATTAATTCCTAAAATGACTCACTCCCTCCAATCCCTCTGCAAAAAACATCTTTAGCAAGCAGGCTGGTTACATGTTTGTGATTTTCACAGCATTTCTAATTCTGTAAAAATTCTTTGGAGGCACATAGCTATACCAGCACTCTAGTAGCTCTTTCTGCTGATGTTTTCATATTGTTCATTTAGAATGAACATGCTTTTATAATGTAAATATCCTCCGGCTGTTTGTAGAGCTTTGAACTGCCACTGGCATGACATTCTAATTTCAAATCAATGTAAAGTTATTCTGCGTTTCTTTTTTTGATCTCTTTTTCCCCTTCCTTCCTCTCTCCCTGTCCCTCTCTCCACCCCTGCCCCTTTATTTCTTTATTAATTTTGGCTAAGTGTTTAAGTAAATAGCAGAAATTTGCTAAACATCACATGATCTATTGCAAACAATATTCAGAGGACTTCTGAAGTATTTACACACTGTTTTTTAGATACTCTTTAATGCTTTGAAAAAGTGTACTCATTTGGTTGGATACTGAAGAACATTCACTAAGATCAAATAGCATCTTATTTCACGTAAATTGTTTATGGAGTTTTAATGTTGGTAATGAAGAAATTCAGGAAAAGATTTTTTTCTGTAGGGCTTTTTTTCAGCAGCGACTGTATGTAAGCCTATCTTTCTGCAACATGCACATTGCTTCCCCACACCTTAGGTAAATATTTATATTCCACTGTAGTACATACTTGGCATTGTTCATGCTAACCTTTACTTTTTTCTTGTAAAATATCAGTGCAACATATCTCAACAGTGGCTTATGCAATCTTGTAAATGCTTTGAATTGAGAATGTAAATTTACTCTTTTTCCGTTCTTTTGAGGAAATATCTTCAGAACTTTTACTTTGCTTCTCCATTTGTCTGCCTTGGTGGGTTAAGTATAGAAGGAAGACCAAGTTGTCTTTGCTTTCTTGCTTTTGCTCTTTGAAATTTTAAGTGCTTGTGTGTAGGGAGGAAAGTTTATGCTGTTTGTCCTAATCACTCTCACAGTAGTCCTTCTTCAGACTTCAAAATTTGCAGAAGAGGTGATATTTCTTTTTCTAACTGTGTCATTTAACACAAATCTGATCTGGTTTCAAACCTTTAGGTTAGAAATAAAATGCTAATCAGTATAGATTCAGTCATCAGACAACATGAAAACAACTAATCAAAATTTGTAAACAATGCTATAGAATATGGCGTAAAAATAGGGTGAACGATTACAGATCAGATATTGACTTTTTCTATAACAGATTAACAAGTGTTGTAAATATAAATGAAGAGAATGTCATATATCTTGACTTGAATGAAATTCATGACATAGTGTCCCATGATGTTCTTGCAAGTAGGCTTGAGAAACATTACCATAAGGTGAAGCAAAGCTGGCTGAAAGCCGGATTAGTTATCAACGGCTCATTGTCAAACTGGAGGATGTGTAAATTTCAGTCTTCACAGTTTAACTGTTTCTAAGTGATACTATAATAGAGGATACTTTAACAAAATTAGAAGATTATAGAGGCTAGAAGCATACCAGAGAGCTTAATTAGCATTCCAAAAGAGAGTTAAAAGTAGAGAAATGTTTTCATGAAGGATGTAGTTTGTCAAGAAACAAGGAAGTTTCTGTATTTGGAATTGAAAAGATATCAGACAAGTGGCAATGAAATAACTGCAGAATGGAGTGGAACTCAATTTGAACATCAACAGAAAGTTGTGTAAAAGGATCTTAGAGCAAGGAAAAGATAACATGTTTGCATGTGCATAGCAGGTGAAGACAAATAATAATGGGTTTTAAATTAAACAAGAAAGATCTCGGCTATATGTAGCAAGAAGGAATTCAAACAAGAAGGTCAGGAAATACTGGAATACATTGCCTGTGGAGACTTCAATATTTCCATTACCTAGAACTTAGATTAAGATAGCTATAACCACCACATGGCATGACATTTCTTGGTGAGTCTGGTGATTCTAGGAAGTATACTCCGAAAGGATGGTGTGCATCTATGCTGTTTTTAAACTGCAAGTTTGGAAAACTATTTCATTGTTAATACTTGGAAGAAACAAGCAAAAGTGTATGTTCAATTTTTGACAGATGCAGTTTCTCAGTTTTCATTATATAACTGTTGCTGAGGCCCCATACTCTTCCTGCCAGTTTTGTGGAGCCCAATCTGACAGCTCATCTACAGGAGCTAGGGTTCCGTTCCAACCCCAAGTTAACTTATTGCTTAGTCTCCTTTCTGAGACTGTAAACAAGGGTATCAATGGATACCAAATGTGACTATGGTTTTGGTAAACTAGATATTTATTGAGACCAGGGCTTCATTTAATGTAGGCTGAGAAACAGAAGATAGTAACATTTTACCACCACTATAGGCCAGGATCATAACTGGGAATATTCCAAATCTTGTTACAAAATATTTGAAAGGCCTTGTTCCTGATTCTGCTTTTTTTATTTCTTTTTTTAAGTAACGCTCCACAGGTTAGTGTTATGCTGTGTTATATTTCATAACTGTTAAATTGCTGAAAAATAGGGGAATGCTATACCAATTCAGAGGCTAGAGATTGTGCACAGGTTGGAGATTACGCTTATGTGCTGGCATTTAAATTTAATAGGATATGAATATGTTGGCATCTCCTTTGGAACAGCAAAATTTTTTGTTGTGGGGTTTTTTTTGGGTTTTTTTTTTTTGTGTGTGTGTGTTTGCTGCAATACTAGATAAAGCTTTAAAATTATGTAAAGAAGCTTCTTGCAAGTTTTATGCCTGGAAAAATATAAATTCCGAGTTTTTGCTTATAATTCAAAATATATATCACAGAAATCAAATATGTTGCTCATAGCTGCCAATATTTTTTCTGCCTACAACTCCAATGACAACCTACTACTTGAATGACACAAGAAGTTAGTCATATCATACATAAATATATTTTACAGTGGGAAAGCAACCTAATTTTTTATAATATTTCCTTTTCAGTTGACAGTATATATTGGCATACACATTGTAAGTGAAACAAGGAACTCTAGGAAAAAATATGAAATTAATGTTTTGAGCTTGACCCGTGAGGGTTTACCAATAGTATCACTTGGCAAGCATGCTCCTAAGGCTTTATTTCTGTCACAATTCATCATTTGTAGAACATGGAGTTTCAGGCAGCAGTGGAGACTACTTCCTATTGAGAAGTACATTATTCCATCTTTGGTAATGATGAAATCAGGTATTCTACCTCCCTCTTCTCCAGGGGAAAAGGCTATTAAATTTCTCATATGTGGTGACGTCAGAGGATACATGTGATTGAACAGGATAAGTTTTCTAGCAACAAGAAAAGTAACTGTTTCCTCTCAGGTAGCCGGAATGTTATAGGTTACATCCTTGTGTTTTTTTTGGTTGTTGTTTGCATTTTTTTAAAATTATTATTTATTATTCAATTAAACTGAGAAGAGATAGTAAATCTAACTCTTATATGTATAAAGAATTCCTATAACATAATGTACTAATTCTAATTTATTTTAAGAATGTAAGAAAAGCTGTAGTGGATTAGGTCGTACTTTTTATTTTATGGTGTTCTGTACCCAGTGGCAGGTCTTAAAGAAAGAAAAGATACAATAACAGTTTTGCAGTGTATCTTTTCAGATTCCAGAAGTCTGTAGGCCAAGAACTTGCTGAGCTGGAGCCTGGAGATGCTCTTTATAGTCCCCAGTGAACCCATACTCAAGGTTTTTTTGTAGTTAGTTTGTGGAGCTGTTTAAAGAAGACAAATTTTGTTCTTCATGAGAACAGCAGCCTCATTTCACAGATTTTTCAGTGACTATGCACAGTTTTAAAAGCAATGAAACCTCATGACTAAATGTAAACATTACAGTTTTATTCACAGGACTGGCATACATGCTTTATATATCCTATATTGATTTTCTCTATAATTGCTACAGGACATAAGAAACAGTGTAAGAATAAGTGGTTAAGCTTTATGTAAGGTAAGCAGCCATCATTTAAACATGTTAAAATAATATTTACATCCTGTTAAAATGAGAAATGTATAGAAGCACCACTGAAATCATACAAAGAAAATACATGGAAATTCTTCTGCGGATGCTGATTGTCTCTGAGAAGAATCACTTACAACATTTCTAAATGTGTATCTCAATGTTTCCCTTAACTTGGGCTCTTATTATTTTCCTACTCTGTGTTTTCATAAATTTTAACTTCAGCATTTTCAAGGGAGTCCTTCTGTGCTCTTAGATTACACCAAAGGATGATTACAAACTCTTGAAGAAAGGGACTTTTGTTTCTTAGTCAAATACATAGTACAAATAAAAGTACATATAGTGAATCAGATATTTACAGAATGAAACAGCTTAACTATGTAGCAAATTGGATGTAAACAGTTGCTTCAAATCTTATTCCCAATAAATTATGGCTGCTTAAAAATATGTTATTTT
Source organism: Psittacus erithacus (assembly GCA_009867235.2). Lineage (NCBI taxonomy): Eukaryota > Metazoa > Chordata > Aves > Psittaciformes > Psittacidae > Psittacus > Psittacus erithacus. The sequence goes on along the minus strand of WYDI02026393.1, from coordinate 82,138 downwards.
TTTTAATATCCAAGACTTTTATTATCCATAATAATATATTCCATAATACATGCAATATGCATTCATCCAGACACAACTGATAGTCTTCTATTTTATTAAAAGATAATAGCTAATGTCTTTTTAGCCAGTCATGTATGAAGTTTTTTCTCATCATACGTATTTTGACATTTTGATGTTTGAGATAAAAATGCCTAAACTACACTTTTTATGATAGCTTATTAATTAGACTTCACCTGCTGTTGGAAACAACCTGAACACAGATGGAAGTAAATTTGTTAAAATATGATTCATGTTTAAAGCTTATTGAAACATTACATAAATTACATGGAGATACGTACATAGACACAGCTATAGTTAACAAACTGAACAGATTACTTCTGGTAATCATCCTCCCTTTGAGGAGATTTAGGTGAAAACAGACCATTATCTTCTGCCTCTTAATTACTACCCGATATTTTTTATTAGTTATTTTTCTTTTGTTCACATTTGTTTACAAATATTTCACTGATTTTCTTCAGATGCTAATGCAGGAATTAATTGGATATTTTTATGCTACATAACTGAACATTATTAGTAGTAAAGCACTGTGCATAATTTCCTGACATTTCTGTCTGATTTAATTTCTAAGTGCAACCTTCTCTCAGCTATCTCTTACCTGTATAATAGAAGGTAAAAGGTAGGACAAAATGACCGTGGTGACAACGGGAGCAAAGGAGTAAAAAGATATCCAGTACCAAGAGAAACCCCAGAAGAAATGTAATTAGTAGTTTGTATGGATGAAACCTTCAAACCAGACTTCGTGAAGTGCATATAACCATGGAGAAATCTGAAAATGGGTCTCCAGAACTGAAGGAATGGCTGGTAAGAAGCAAACATAACCTTTGATAATGCTCTGAAAGAGTATCCAAATTTTCCAGAATAATGGAGTTTTCTCTGTTATAACCAGTGGTAGTATTGTTGTGATGAATCCAGCGCATGGATGGATTACCCTGCATGCATCCAGATTAACCTATTCTTACTTTAAAAGATGAAAGCACATGATTTCCATGCCTTCCCTTCCTAAACGTGGTTACTTAACTTTATTTTCTTATTAATTCAAAGAGGATTACATGAAAACAAAAAAGAAAAATCTCAAATTACTGATTTCTGTCTTCTTACAATAAAACTAGTTGCTTCAATATACTTCATTGAAAGCTGATTGATTAAAAGAAATAAAAAAGAAATCAATACTTCAATACTGAAGTTCAAGGAAACAAGTGGACCTTTTGGAGAAGCAGACTGTCCTGGGTTCATCAGTAGCAGTCATTTTTCTCCTTCTTAGTACCTGGTGCAATGCTGTGGTTTTGGCTTTCAGCCTGGGAACAGCACTGATAACACCGATGTTTTTAGTCGCTGCTTAGTAATGTTTACTCTGACCAAGGACTTTCTGAGCCCCATGCTCTGCCAGGGAGGAGGGAAGGCCAGGAGGAAACAAGGACAGGACATCTGACCCAAACTGTCCAAAGAGATATTCCATACCACAGCACGTCATGCCCACTATATAAACTGGGGACAGTTACCTGGAAGGGTTAGATCACTGCTTGGTCAGGCTGAGTACCGGTCGGTGCGTAGTGAGTTGTTGTATTCTCTTCCCTTGTTATTTCCCTTATCATCATTATTATTATTGGTGGCAGCAGCAGTGGTTTGTGTTATACCTTAGTTACTGGATTGTTCTTATCTCAACCCGTGGGAGTTACATTCTTTCAATTCTCCTCCCCATCCCTCTGGGAGCAGGGGGAAGAAGGGGGTGGGGGGAGGAAGGGAGGGGAGTGAGTGAACAGCTGCGTGGTACTGAGTTACCATCTGGGCTTAAACCATGACACAGTCCCAGACAATAATCTGATGATTAGTTGCCCAGTTTGTTTTTTGGGTGTATAAACATAGACGAACTTTTGTGTGTTCCAGACAAAACTGTGAAAAAAAATGTTCCTTCTTCCAAAAAGGAGAAAAGATTAGATTAACATCTTGTAATGTAAATAACACAGTGATCATGATCAGGTAGTTCACTTCACTTGTCAAATCAAGGTCTAAATGTCTTCCCAGAAAACATTAGATGTCTGCTTTTTTCTTATAATTGAAAATTTTGCATATAATTGCTCTGGCCAGACAAATATGAAAACTATCAACCTCAAATTGAACTAGACTACATATGCAGTTTAAAAGCTGTTGATTATTTTTTATTATTATTTTTGTAAAATGTCTTTTTTAATCCATCAGAACCACAGCCGTGCTTCTAAAGCATATCTAGCGAATCACTTTTGGTGAATAAACAAAAAACTATCATGAAATGAAATAAATTTTTTTTTCTGTAGATTTTTGTATATTTATGTTCCCTTAAGGAAGTTGCAGAATAGCATTTCAACAATTTATCTAATTGCATTATTTATATTGTTTCTGAATTCTTTTACAGCAAGTAAGATCATCATTCAGCTTTTTTGTTCCTGAGGTTGCAGACTAAATTTTGTCACTTCAGAATAAGCCTATCTTCCGGAAACCTGTGAGAGCTTCACGTCTTGAAGATAACTTCCTCAGCTCAAAAATTGCCACTTTTTCTTTTAGGGAAGACAGGTAATGATGCAGGCAGTGTGGCCCCACAGCCTTCCTTCCATGGGGAAGCAGTAAAAAAAATATCTTTTTTTTTGTCCATGAACTTTGACCTGCACATGAGCATAAGAGAATGCTGCCCACTGATTGCCTTTTCTTGGCTTGCAACTTAGTTGTATTACAAACATGGGCACTAATAAAAATTGTCCAATACTCTGCTCAGGATATTTGTGTATTAGCAGCTTAAAATATGGAAATCATGTAATGAGGAGCTGGAAGGGCTTTAGTTCAACATCTCAGCTTAAAGACACTGTCCTGTACCATACTGCTGTCACCCGAAATTCCAAATCAGCTTTCAGTACTGCAATAAAATCCTTGGAAACATTACTAAAAGTTATAGATGATTTTGAGCTTATCACAACTTAGAAATCATCTCTGAGGCATAGTACTGTGTTGCGTGTTGTGTGCAAAAACAGAGCAGCTGTGAAGATGCATCTACATAACTGTGCAAAATGGAAAATATTTGTTGTACTCACAGTACAAAAAGTTCACTTCAGTCACTGCTTTGGTACTCTGACAGGATGAAATCCTTGTCAGAGCTTTCAGAATTTATTATTTATTTATTTATTTTATTTTATTTTTGGTGAATAATACAGAACGCCTTCTTATGTCAATTTGACCTGTTTAGTGGACGAGGGAAAGGCTGTGGATATTGTCTACCTAGACTTTAATGAAGCCCTTGACACCACAACCCACAGCATTTTCCTGCAGAAACTGGCTGCTTACTGTTTGGATGGGTGTACTTTTTGCTGAATAAAAAACTATCTGGATTTTTTTCCCCAAAGAGTGCTAGTGAATGGAGTTAAGTCCATCTGGTGGCCACTCACAAGTGGTGTTCCCCAGGGCTCAGTGCTGGGGCCAGTTCTGTTTAACATCTGTATCAGCGACCAGGATGAGGGGGATAGAGTGCACCCTCAGTAAGCTTCCAGATAATAGCAAGTTAAGTGGGAGTGTTGATCTTCTTGGAGGTAGGAAGGAGGCTTTAAAGAGGAATCTAGACAGGCTTCATCAACAGGCTGAGTCCGTTTGTATAAGATTCAGCAAGACTTAGTGCTTAAGTCACAGCAGACCTATGCAATGCTACAGGCTTGGGGAAGAGTGACTGGAAAGTTGCCCGACAAAAAACAACCTGAAGATGCTAGTTGACAGCTGCCAAAATATGAGCCAGAAGTCTGTCCAGGTGGCCAAGAAGACCAAGAACATCCTGGCTTCTGTCAGAAACAGCATAGCCAGCAGGACTAGGGACGTGATCATCCCGCTGTACTCGGCACTGGTATTCTTTGGTTGGTTCTGGGCTCCTTACTCTAAGAAACACCTCGAGGTGCTGGAGCATGTCCAAAGAAAGGCAACAAAGCTGGTAAAAGGTTTAGAGAACAAATCTTATGAGGAGCACCTGAGAGACATGGTCTAGTGGTGGACTTGGCAATTCTAGTTTAATGGTTGGACTCCATGATCTTAAAGGTCTTTTCTAACCTAAATTATTCTCATTCTATGATTCTATCTTTCCACATAATATCTAAACCAAATCAAAACTAGGAAGTCCATGGGGTTAAGATGTTTTATCTCAGGACTACTTTGCACTTTTTGGTAGGCCTATAGAGGAAGTTTCAGATGAATTATGATTTCATTGAAGAAATACATAGTAACTTGAAGAAACAGAAAATTCGACAGTTATACTGTTTTGTTGTTTGGTTTTGGTTTTGCTTTTTTCTCTGAAAAACAGGTTGCATATCTTCAACTTTTAGGGGTATATATCTCAAAAAATGAATGACTGAGAAAGGATATGCTCTTGAGCAATGATGGTTAGGAACATTCAGTTCTAATATGTTGCAGCATCCCAGAAAATTTTTGAGCACAGAAGTCCGATAATATGCACTTCGCATTGGTCCTATTTGACAGCTGAGCACAGACAGTCTGTCCTGGGATGCAAGATAAACTGTATGGATGTTTGCCATGGTGACCCATCTGGCATCAGGATTGAAAGGCAGACATTGGACACTTTCAGGAACACAGGTATAGCTGTGGATTTCAAAGGAACTAAAGAGTACTGGCTGTAAGTTAGATGGCGGAATTAGGTTTTCTACCCAAAACAGCGTTTTATACTTCAGAATATCTATAGAAGGCTTTTTTTTTTTTTTTCTGCCTAGCTGTGTTCAATTTTCAAACCATTCCAGAAGTTTTCTGTGGATAAAGGGTCAGGTTTCTCACTTAGATTCTGTTCCAGTGAATGAAATGCTATTCATGACACTGAACTAATACTTTATGATAATAAAGGACAATAAGACTTTTCGCATTAATTTTTACCATCTTTAAGAAAAGCACATTCTAGTATCTGTCTACTTTTCTTTATGAACTTTCTTACTATCTCTAGATATGGCTGTAAAATTACAGTTTCTTTAAGAACAATATAGATGATATGGTGATGTCTAATAAGGTTTCTTTCAGTAGTACACAAAGCAAACAAAGATTTTAGGGGGTGTGTTAGATTACCAATGGCTGCTTTATTTATCTAGTATATTTACTAATAAAGATGACCTTTTACTATCCAAAATAGTAGTCCACCAAATTACAGTATGTTAGAAAACTTGCTTTCTCATTAAAATTCCTTTATTATTTCTGCCTCATTTTTAATCTAAAAAAAGATGTGCTTTTTAATTAAAGACTCCTGTTGTCAGAGTGACATAACACTGGTGAAATTTTGATTATTCAGCAACATATTTGTAACACTCTATTTATTTAACTCTTATAATTGGAACATGGCCCCAAAATGGCCTAAGCTCTAAAATCTGAAAGTATAACATGTGAAGTCTATGCATATCTGACAGATATATCCTCCTAAGAAGCATTATATATTTGGTCATCTGTATTCAGGCATTTCTTTTTTTTATTTACTTGCATAATGGAAAATTAATTTGAAATCATATTATTAATGTTTTTGCATATTAATACATTTTAGGAAGATTTAAAGTCATGGTACTGTGTACTCAAATCTTGTAAAACTTGTGCAGTAGAAAGCTGTGGAGTATAAAACAGCTTTTGTAGTTCATAGGAAACAGTCTGGAAGCTTTGTAAACATTGAAACCTAAGTTAAAACCAAAGTGATTCTGTTTAGTACTGTAAGGCACTTATCAATTACATATGCAAACATAAAATGCTTCTTACAGAACTCACTTCTAAATGAGCTTCTGTTTCTGGTTGAAAACTAAATCTTTGTAAGCTTCAGTATTGCAGAAATCAGAGAGAGTAAGTTGATATTTTCTTGCTTAAATCATTAGTGCTTTAAGCTGCCCTTACCTTTTGTCACCCCCACTGATTTTCTTTATCAACTAACTCTTCATGTGAAGGGTCAGTTTTTCAGGGTCTTATTGTGGGGATCTATTTCCTACCTCCCTCATTGTGTTTACAGTGAGTGCACTGTTTGTATATAGAGAGAGGACATCAGAAACTCCACAACTTACTGGAGTTTAGTCTATGAAGAGCTGGTTGTAAACAAAAAATGAGAAAAGACCAATTTACTTTGTGCAGGAATGCTGTGTGGTGGGTTGATGTGTTGTTTTTTTGTGGCTTTAAATACTCTTCTTGCAGTTTATTGCTGCTTTCTTAACCATTCAAACAAACCATAAATACTATCTCTATAAGATATGATGGATCATAAATCATCATATACATTTTTAGTTTCTGCTGGAATTATTTTTAGTGTAAATCTGCCTTTTGGTAATTAGCACTTTTTGTAGTCATGTCTTCTTGATTTAGCACAGAAGACCAAAATTAATCTAAATGCTTCAAACTCTAATACGTATCTAATACAAAATAATCTAAATGCTCCAAAAAGCCACTCTGTGTCCTGACTATTGCATGGATCTGCAACTGACAACACTGGAAAAAAAATTGTATGGACACATTTTGGGTACATCTGTAAGTGCCTGCGTCTTACTTATTTCCAGATTGCTGATGGCAGAGTATTTTGTTACTGAAAAAAGTAACATAGTTTAGACATATAGGAATAAAGAACTCAGTGCAGAAAATTATGATTCACTTCTTATCTTTTAGCTAGATGTTAAAGGCTTGAATTCAAAGTGCTTTTATTTTTTTATGACTAATACATGAACTGTTAATTAATAATTAAGTGGCATTATTATTCAGCCAAATAAGAGCTTTTAAAAATACTTTAGTTTCAGCATATTTTGTAGATTCCATTTGTCTGTGGTGATCACTGCTGAATCATAGAATCATAGAATAGTTAGGGTTGGAAAGGACCTTAAGATCATCTATTTCCAACCCCCTGCCATGGGCAGGGACACCTCACACTTTCAAAATCCTTTTAGTGTGATTAAGCTTTTTAGCAGCTCATTATTTGATAAAGTTTGGAACAAAATGAGAGTCAGAATTTTGCTGGGTTTGAGACCTTTCTCTTACTTTTGAAGGTATTTTGTAGTTGTCCTTAGTCTTCAGCTGCTGAGAAGAAAGAAGAAGGAAAAATTCAGTCTTCATTCAGTTTGAATACATATGAAGGTTTCACCTCCCTTTTCATCAGTTATGAAGCAAGTCTGGATTGACATTTTTCTTAAAAGAGGCATTTGAGGTATAAAAACCTGTAGTATACAGACTAAATTGTTAGCATTTACTAGTTTTAGAGCATATACTCATATAAAAGACACATTCCCTCCCTGTAATCTTACTCTTTAATAAAGAGTAAGATTACATTTAACATTTTTATATACATATATATATTATACACATATACATTTTGCAGTAAGTAAAACTTGAGACATAAAGAAAAAAGTTTTTTTTTTGCTGTGGATTTTTTGTTTGTTTGGTTGGTTGATTTTAATTATTAGTGCATAATAGTCTGCTAAATGCAGACTGTTCACCAGAATACTATATTTCAGGACACATAGCCATAACAGGTGACACATAAGGTACAGCTGCCCTATAAAAGAGGTTCATGTAAGCTCTGGACTGCTTCAGATGTTTCATACACCATGCTGGGGAGATGATGAAAACTCTGAGCCAGACAAAACAGTTCTGGCAGCAAGAGCAACCCTGTTTTCACCTCTGTCTTCTCCAGGCATTTTCCAAGTCATGAGACCACTCGCTGCATATGTACTCCATGTGCACAGCAGAGCAGCTCTACGCATGCTCAGAAAGCCAGAGACTCCCTGGCATGCAGTGGTCTACTTGCTCAAGATTGGAGTGCACCTGACAGCATGTTAATTTGTTAATAAGTTGTTAATTTGACAGACCTTTGCAGCTGGGCAGGATGTGAAACAAGTGATTGCAGTACAGACAACAGTAATGAAATAAAAAATGCTAATAGGCATGAAAAAAGACATGCAAGAAATGGCTGCTTCTTCCAGGCATCTGAGAGAATGTAAAAAGAAAGCTAAGAAATGTTTATTTAGCATGATCTGTAATGGGGGCTTTGGCATTCTTGTATATATTTGTAAACAGACGTTAAACAGCAGTCCAAATAAATCCATTATTTGCCTTGGATGAGAAAATGTAAATGGCAAAGAAAAGTTTTTGTTTGGTTGGTTTTTGGGGATTTTTTAAGTGTTCTTTTCAATTTATGCCTCACAATTCATGTACCTTCTGCTTCTGTCTGCAAAGTTGGGACAGAAGTTATTGGCATCACAGAGGTGAAAGAAAGATTAATAGTTTATCCAAATGTCGACAGATAATGAAGAACTTTCCATATATTTCCTTTCCTTCTGGAATTAAGAGAGAAGTGCAAATGTGTAAATCTCCACCTAAAACACTAAAACAGACTCTGACAGATGTGATCGGGTGCTTCCTTTTAACCTTTGGCTGCTCAGCTATTTCTTTGAAGTCATTCCTGCTACAGGTAGTGAAAGCTGAGTGCATGCTATTTTAGTTATTCCTCCTTCCCAAACAGGAAGCAGTTCTTTCATAACATGCATTTTTTTCATCTGATTTATAGTCTTTGTTTGCTTTACCTTTCTTTCTTTCTTTCTTTGAAGGAAAAAAATCTCTCATAAGCATAGCTTTGCCTAATTTGCTTCTTATTCTTTAAAAGATCTGCAAAACTTTTTTTGAGGAAAAAAGTTCAGACTTCATTGAAATGTAAGTGAAATACTCAACTGATCATACTCTGACTTCACCTTTCAAAGAGATAGGTTTATTTAATTACAGGAGTGTTTAGTGGTTTTTTCTTTTTTTTTTCTTTTTTTTCCTTTTTTTTTTTCCTTTTTTTCCTTCGCAGGATTAGTTTAAATGCTTATTTTCAGGAAATTTGAAGGCAACAAAGGAGAAGGCGCCTTTAAAAATTATACTGGTTTACTCTTTTCAGGGATTACTTTGTTTCACTAAAGAGAACAGTAAATTCTTTCAGTACAAAAACCTCTGTGATCTTTTTTCCCACTGAAAACAATTGCATCTCCTCAACTACAACACATCTTACTGAAGTCTTAAGAAAAAAAAAATGAAATTAACAATATTATTTCCACACAGATAAAGAGAAAGAAAAAGAAATACAAAGGTAAAGATGTTGAAAATATTTTAGTATTAAATGGGGGAAGGGGGGCTGTAGTTTTGTTTGCATTTCTTACGTATCTTACTTTTTCTGTATTTAAAAATGTTACATAAAAAATATTCTTTCAAACAGTAGTCTGATAACTATGCATCTTCTGTTTAATATCTCTGTATTGTGTCATAGTCTTTTTTTTTTAATGCAGTGACTGCAAAACCTGTTTAGCATTGGCTGAATTCTGTAGTGTGTTGGGTAAGATCTTACAACAAATGCAGACAATTTAATTCTTTGTCCTGCAGCATAGATGCCTAAATCTGTGGCATAGGTATGGTAATCATAAAAACTGAAGTAAATTACAAATTAGACAAAAATATATCTATTATAAAATATAAAGCCTAAGCAAATTATTTTTCTCATTGGAGTAAATCTTGCCTATTCTCAGAAGAAATATGCATCACCTTATGGCTGTGTATCTATAGCCTACAATTGACTGCTCCCAAGTTTTTTAAAAAATAATCTCAAAATAATATAATGTGTATTTTAAAACATCTGTTATTGACAATGTCTTTTGGGGGAACAAGTATGCTAACTCTGCCTCTGGTCAATGAGAACTTAGTGTGCTAAATAACAATATAACAGCAGATGTACAATGACAGTCAAAAGGCTGGAATATTTGGGTTACTGCCTCTTCCTTTGTAACAGGAAATGAATGGTTCATGGCATAATCTGTCTAAATATTTCTTTGTCATTCTTTGCCTGACTCCAGCATGAATTCAATAAGACAGCACTTTGTTCTTTTAAAACATCCATATTTCACCACCTAAGTTTCAATGTTTCTTTTGCACAAGCAATGCTTTTGTACTGACTTACTGAAGGCAAATATTTTCTTTGTATTTGAGTGGGGGTTTTTTTAATTGTTTTTGCAGGGCTTAAACTAATGTTAAAATTGTGATATGAATTTAATACTTTCAAGACATTTGTATGTAAGATTTTAAAAAAATAAAACCAGAAATAAAAAAAAATTGGTTCATTCTAGCCCTAGATTTCTTCTAAAAGATTAATTTTGGAAATATTCTCATCTGTTTAAAACAAATAATATTTCATTATTTTTCTCAATACATTATTTTTCCACCAATTCAACAGCAGTTTTATATGTTCTTACAATAGGTCTTTCCAAGGAAGTAGTTTTCTATAGTCCTAAACTCTTACAGTGAATGGAATGTACATTTTTTGTACACATTGAGTACTTGAAGAAGGGATTATCTAGAAGAAATGCAGAAAAAAACATACTAAATCCAGGGAATTATACACGGAAATTATCAGGCAAAGACCTCCCGAAAGGAATACTATGAAAATTTTATCAGATAATTTAAAAAATATTTAAAAATTTATCATTGCATGTGCATGCATAGCAATATTTTTATAATACTTTTGTAAACCTCCATGAATTAAAAGACAGAAAATTCTTTTGTCCTGTTTATTTATTTGTTTGTCATTGTTTTATTTTTTTTTCCTAACCAGTAATAAAGCATATTTAATAAAGATGGATTTTTTGTCATTATTTAAGAATGATAATGACATGGCCTATTCATTGATCATACCAGATTCCATTTAATGACAAGAAATTGTTCCAGCTTCTTGAGTAGAGCCGCTTGACTTTATAACACCATTTTTCTCCAGTGCCTTAAATTCAATGGGTTTTTTTTTCAGATTTGGTGAGGTTTTGATAGTATTAGTACATTTTCTTTGCTATAGCAGTAGATATTCAGCTGCAATCTCCTACATTATCAAGCAACAACCAAAGTCTTGCCTCAGATGTGCCATTTTGACATTTCAAATGCCTTGCCTTCCACCACTGTATTATTTTTTTTCTCTGACTGTACAGGAAAACTTCGGGCATCTGTAATAAGACTTAACATAAAGTGGTCAGAACTAATAGCATCTCTGGGAGCTTTGCTTTGATAATATATGAAGGAAAACTGTGCATAATGTCCAGGATGCAAACTCCTATAAATTACAAAACTTAGATGTATGGTATCTATACTTTTTAATGCAGTCAGATGTCTCTTTCTATGAATAATATTTTGATCTCCCAAAAGCTGACTGTGGTTTTGTATGTCTAAGGTATGTAATGATAGACTGACGCATTGCAGTGCAGAATCTATTCATAAACTTCAGAGCTACATTGTCGCTGCATATGATTGCCTTAATGCACTTTTAATGGCAATAAGGCTAGAGCAGAATTTATGCTTTGGTTTAGGTGATGTTCAATCTGAAGTGCTTAATACAATAATCAAAAGGTTCAGTAGTGCTCTGGACATTATGCTGTCTGTATTAAATAAAGTCACACATTTTTGACAAAAAAGTTCTTTACAGATTCTGTAATTCCACTGCAAAGACACTACCATCCTGCCATAATGCAAATAATGTGAAGCATACTTACAAATTTATGCAGACTGCAGAACTTTTGCAGGACTACCTAGAAGTAACTGCAGTTACTTGTGTTTGATTAGAAAGGCAACCATAAAGATAGAGCTATGTGTACTGTGTTTCAGTTTGGCTGCAGAAATCACAAGCAGATCTGTATTTCCCAAAGGATTTTTTTAAAAGAAACTTAGCTGCAGTATCCAAACAGGGATTTATCCAACAGCTAAGACAATAGTATATCCTGGCACTGAGCGGCCTTCTCTTTGTAAAGTTGTATGATATTCATGTCGTGCTCTCCTTATCCTACTTGATGGCAAACATCTGCACTCATATTGTGATTAGGAGATGATATCTGTATAATTATATATTACATATTTCTGCAGGACAGAACTTAGTAGCTCCTGCCTTGCCTTGTAACATCTTTTATGAGCTTTAAGGGTATATTTCACAGTTTTTGCTAGATGCTTTTAGATAGAGCAAAGCTTCATTTCAGAAGAATATTTTAACAGTCAAAAACTTCAGGGCTAATACCTGGAATTTCCTTTCGATCAGCCAAAAGGACATGACAATGCAGAACAGCATAAAGATTTTTGTTACAACTTCATAGAGCTTTCTGAAATTTCCCAAGCACTAAAAACTTTTCCCATTTTCTTCTCATCATTTTTTATGACTTCTAACTGGTGCTTCCTGTTTAGCAGTATAATAAGCAGATGTTGTGTTTTCTGAGTTTTTTTATCCAAGTTCTAGTTGGAACAGACATACTATTTAATAAGTCAAAAATGGAGCTATCATCATCCAGTTATGATGTTTTATAAAGCCACTGTATTTTCATATTTGTTTCTCAGAATTTTCTAACCTATTCAACTTATTTTATTTATATTTCAATTTGGGCTGTAGCAGCAAAATTCTCAGTTTAAAATTATTAGTGTATGCCATTTTGAATAATGCAAGTCAAAGCTTTTATTGAATTAAAAAACATTCTCTATTTTAGCAGCATCAGTTTGAATCACAATAAAATTACAATTACAATGCAAGTCTGTCCTTTACCATTTTAACATTGTGTCAGTTCTGATTGTTGTACAGGTAAAAGTTGCCAAAGAACTCAAAACCTGAAAAAAAAAAAACCCTAGAAAAACTTTCATCAAACTTACATTTGTATATACATGGTAATAAAAGTAAAATATATATTTAAGAATCAGCCATTCATGTGCAACTTTTTCATCTGTCACTCATAGGCAGTGCAGTAAGGATATCCCCATGGTGAACACTTCTAAATTCTAGTGGAAATGTGGTCATTGTGTTCGTTTTCAGTTCCTTGATGGCTATTCTGGATTCTTTTTTACTCTGGATGTTCACCTATTTTATATTTCACTAGTATTAGCTGTGATTTCTGTTGGTAACAACTATGTGATCTGAACAATTTGCCTTCACTAGGACAAGAGCTACACAACTGGTTAGAATTAGAAAGATTTACTGGCATAAGATTGTTTCCAGAATGGGAAACTTGTAAGAATTACAGTGAGCTGATAACCTGCTGAGATTTTGGCATCTCCTCTACCATAACTCTTCCTAAAGAGAAGCAAACTGGGAACAAGAGTTAGAAATTAAACCTAAATAAATTAAAAACAAAGAACTGACTTGATCTGTTGGTTCATCCTTTTTCAGAACCAGGTGTCTAAATGCCAATATTTTCATATGCTGATTTGCGAGCTTTGGGACATGTACTCTTCATAGCAAGCTTTAACACCATATCAAATATTCATTATATTTTAGATACAGTGATTTCCAGGAAATTCTGAGTTACAGCCAGTTGCTTCATTTATTCAAAGAGCAGAAAAAAGCTTAATATTGGAAACGTAATTTTTTGATAGATTTAGAAAAGGGTTCAAAGAAATGAAATACATCTGCATTTTTCACTTAAAACACCTAAACAGTATACACTTAGAAGTTTAAAAGTCCATACAGACTTATTTCCATCTAAGTAATGATTTCATACGGGATGTCTGAATGGATGCACATTTATATCTGAGGAAGGAGATATGTCATAGTCAGACATACCACCTGGAAGACAATAGTAGAGGGTGAAAGGGAGTCACATATATAAGATGTTAGAGCAGTCTTCAAAATTTGGTTGCAAATATGATGCTTCTTTTCATCTCTATATGGTTCTAAATCAAACATCAATCCTCAACCCACTTTCAAAAATCTGTGGGTTGAATATGGGAGATTCAAATTCCAGCTCTGAATCAGGGTTCTGTGTCCCAGAGCAATCATTAATGCTGAAGCATAATACAACTATGACAGTGTAAGAGATGTGTATTTATATACACTGCTCATGAAAATCCCAAACAGCACTAATGGTGTTTTGAGAGCCTTTGATGTCAATAAAAGATAGGCATATGCCAAGTCTGGCACATCAGAGTTTGAATTGTATAAAGGCAGCAGCCACAGCAGCTTTGTTCTGCATGAAGGCTTACATGTTGAGAGAGAGATTATGCTTACAGTTGTGAACAGTGTAAAAACATTTTCAGAGGCCATAATGTTGTTTCATGCCAGTTATTTGTTGAACAGGGCTGACTATCAACCAGCTGACAGTTTTCAACCTAGTGGGAAATGAAGCAATGGATTTCCTCCCCAGTTTTATACCAGATACTTTAGTTAGCTATGTCCCAGCCCTAAAAGAATTATTTATTGTATTTATTATGCTATTTTATAACCTAGTTAGAAATACATATTCCTAGCCTCCAACTTATTTTGTATTTCTTTGAGAAAAACATAAAATCTTATATTCCAAATGGATATCCTTAAGAATCACTTTTGTTTTAAAGAGAAGAGAGTTAGAAAACTTAGACATACCTGTGAATACTTATAAATCTTACATATATGGCTTAATATTATCAGTAATACAATTTTGAAACGGTCATAATGAAATTATGGGAACTAAATGTATCAGTGCTTTGGGGATTCTCCCAACCCAAAGAATTTCCGTTTTTTGATCAATTTAAGCTTCTGAAAACAATGCTTGAAGTCATCATACCTATACAGTCAGTCACCTAAGTTTAAGCAACTAAAATTTAGTTGTCAACACTTAATTAAAGCACTAATCTGACATTACTGTCTATGAAAATCCAGGGCCTGATTCAGTTGCTTATGCATAAATACTTGGTAGCAGTACAGACATTCCTAGGTACAGAAGACTGCTGCATAAAGCTTGTACCTATAGCACATGGAGAGAACCACACATTTCAGATTGGCAGCTGAAAGCAAAGTAGGAAATCAGAGTATGTCAACACTCTGCATTCACATGTGGACAGATGAACCAAGCCTCATGGAGCTTAGAGGGGTATTCACATGAGCTATTCAGAATGTGGATATTTTAGAATGAGCTCAGAAACTATATAAATCTGCTGCCTCTGTTGCTGAGATCCTTACTGATTATAATACAAGTGCAGGTGGCTAGATCACATCTAAAAGTCTACACTTTGGCATTAGAGCTGAAACTACTCCATCTGACAAATGGCTATATTCAGTTGTCCAAACAGACAAGTTATCCCATTTGAGATTCACTAGAACATTACATTCAAGGTAGCCGCACACATCTGGCATAGGGCAAAAAAGAGACCTAAATCTTTTCCACCTGTAGGAATGTTTCAGGGGAGCCAAAAGGGCACTCATTACCTCTGTTTATGTAAATGTCTAACACCAAGAAGCCTGAAAATTTCCTATGCATTTTCTTGTTTAGTAGTATTATCAAGAATAGTGTCTGAGCTGTGATATGCTCTTTTTTTCTGTTTTGCAGAAGAGATATCTATACATTTAATCTTATTTCATTTAGAAATAAACTTTTTTTGCTATCTTTGTGCAAATTTTGCCTAACCCAAAATATAATGGCAGTGGCAAAGCAGTCATTGATGAACCTGATATCAATAATATACTTTGAGGACAATGAAGAAAATTAAATTTATATTTAACTGTACTGATTCAGAAGAGGTCCATGGTTTTGAATTAATTTCCTCAGTAGGAAGCAGCTTCATTATTATGTCAAGTTTTACAGTACTAAATCAGTTTATCAGTGCAGTCATTTTTATAAAAGAGCAAGGTTTACCTATGGCACTGGCCATGAGAAAAGTATGAACATATTCACATGATTAGCTTTCTAAGCAAATTTTCTAAATAAATTTTATGCCAATCACTTCTGCTTTGATTTTTTTTATCAAATTCTATATCACTTGTGCTTTGATTTTTTAAAAAGCTCAAAATGTCCACCTTTAAAATTTCATGTCTAATCAGTTTTCATGAAAAATCGGTACTTGAAAGAACTGAGCTTTAATATTTCAGAATAAATCACTTCAAATAAAAAAAAAAATGGATCACATTGAAAAGTTTGACATACAATGCTAAATACAATACAAAAAAATTGTACATTAAACTATTACTACATAAAATTTAAAATTCAAGACAATTACAATACTGAATGTAAGTATTGTAACTATCCCAAAGAAAACATTTTTGCACTATCAAGATAAACCAAAAATGTTTAAATTCTCCATGTTTCTGTTTGTCTTTTTTCCACAAAGTTTACATCCGTTCAAATCCCCAAATTTCAATAGAACTACTTTTGCCAATAAATCCTACTTGATCCTGTCCTCGCATTAGAATTTCTACCCAGAGACACTGAAAAGCCTTCCTAATCAAATTACTTTCAACTGATGACTTCATATTAATTAAAGCTGAGATACGCAGTGCACTTGTGTCCTAGATAGAGACCTCTTTTCAGTGCTTACATCGTTGTAACATACATATTCTTCTGAGAAGAATTAATAGAAGCAGGAAGTCTGCTAACATTTAGAATCCTAAATGAGATTACTGATTAAATTCCTTTCCTACAAATGCAGCTTTTAATAAAAAAATATTTACAGTACCTAGAAGCATCACAGAGTAATGCAAAACACATAAAAAAGATTAGGTTAATCCCCAGTTTTATCTCTATTTGATTGTTTATGTTAACTCACCAGGTTAAGAACTGGCAGTGAAAATGTGATTTTTTTTTGGTCCAGCTCGTGTGATTAAAAGGCTAACTCGCAGTACTAGTGACTGAGCATCATTAAATTAATACTTTTATATGTACAGAATACTTTATGCAAAAATGCCTTTCAAAAGATATTGAAGACATAAAGGCAAGTATTAAAAAGTTAGAGAACCATTATTGCTGAAATTTCCTTAGCATAATTAACCCCAGGGAAAATCAATCTTAGAAAAGTTCAGCTGAAATACTAAAAATCTTATAATGACGGAAATAACAGAGGTAGAGGCTTATAATGGTTAGGGCAGTCCAAAAGTAACTGTAAGTTGTATTACTTGTTTCACCTATGACAGAGGCCTGATTCTTTTTAGAGCTCCCTGAGGCTGATTCTAATGAAATTTTAGCAGTAATGCTGCAATCCTGCTTTATCACTGTAGGCTGTGGCAATTCGATATAACTTGGTGGCCTGCTGTGGTAGTTTTTGTATCTGGGAGAGGCTTGTTCTGTAGGCAAAGTAGAGTTTATTGTTGAGTCACACTTAAGGTTTGGTTGCAGTAAATCTTATTGAAACTTTCTAAACTATCCACTTGAGGTTTTTGGTACCTTTATGGTGTGATATGGAAATCATGGACTATAACTTCAAAAGGTAGGTATGACCTGGAATCAAAATGGAAAGGATCTGGAACCAGAAATTTAAATTTAAATTCCAGTATGATATAAAAAGACCCTTTATTTAAACCAAGTCCTGTTGCTGTTGGTTTCTTTTTTTTTAATTTTTACTCCTTTTTATTTAATACTGAAATAGTCTGTTGACTGATACTTTCAGTCTGAGATAGTGACACGTATTGTATGAAAAAGATATTACTTGTATAAAATTAAATTACTGTGGACTGCTTAATTAAAATTAATAATTTCTAACAACAGCCACCTTTCTTTTCTAGGTGAGAAACAGGTTAACATTTTGAAAGAATATTCTGAAAAGTCTAAAGAATATTTCCAATTTAAATAGGATTATGTAAACAAAAAAAAGTTTCCCTGTTATGTTTATGGAGCCTAGATTTAGGTCACGTTAAACTCCCTTTTTAATTTAAATGAAAATTGATGTAATTCTATTTATTGTGTCACTTATTCTTCCAATATTTAGATGTAAAATTAAAGAAGGATCAGGTAGATACAGTATTTATTTTTTGGAGAGGATTTACTTTAAGAATTTTTCAAGTTTTTACTTTGCTTCAGGGGAGTGTGCTTTCTACATATTTCAGAGTCCATTAGATTTCTATCTTAATAGAAGCCTGTTATTTAAATTTTGATTATTTCATTCTGGATGGAAATAAGTCTTCTCATTCCTAATTAAGTCAGACAACTTGATAAGGTTCTGGGGAATTGCAAAAAAAAAAAAAAAAAAAAAAAAAAAGGAAAAAAAATTTACATACAATATTTACTCCAAATTCAAGGCCTTGAAGGGCTTGAACTTATTTGGGTTTAGTGTTTGGTTTCTTTAGGAGACATACATACTGTGTAAGTGTTTCTAAAACAGTCCATAGGTCTCACTCCCATTAATATAATTCACTGCAAAATTCTTCAGGAATTTAACAGAAACGCCAACATAGATGTCTATCTATCCTCTCCATAATATATTATAATGCTTCAACATTCTTTCTCTTTTTTCATGAACACACGCAAGTAAACAGAAATGAATGAATCAGTGTTCTTCTTCCTGTCAATCAGCATTGTCCTTGCTGTTCTGTGGTTTATATTAATACTGGTCAGCTCTTTTGTGGCATTTGCTTGAGGGCTTCTTCGTGTTTTGTGAATATAAGAACACAAAAAATATAATAACTGCTTGAAACAATCAATTAAAAAGAATAAATCATTATTAATTTATAATTTTTCTGAGCCATGTGCGTCTACCCTGGAACTCATATATCATTTAAAAAACACCTCATGAAATGCCCCACTTATGTCTTAGGTGCAGGAAGGTTGTATGAGTTGACCAGTGGAAAAATCAATGTGACCATAAACACATTTAACATTTCCTCTCTACCTTTCATATAGGCACTCAGCCTTCTCTGTCTTTTGATAAGGAGAGGGATTCTTGGAATAATCGTTTGAATTGCAATTTTATAGCAAAAACCTGTTTTAAAACCTGATTCTCCTGCCTGAGGAGCTGTTGTTATAAGCAATTGAATAAAAAATTAGAACTAGTGCCTCACCAACTCAAGCACCAATGTGGGCGCAAGCTGTTCAGGAGTAATAAGCAGTAACAAGTATTTCTTCCTCCTCCTAACATATTAGCTTTATGACGATATTTTCTTGCCCTTCCACACTGAGGTATGTAAACAGGATGGGTGGAGTAAATTATAAAGTTCTTGTAATTTAGCACAGCTCATGTAATGGACTGTCTTGGTCACTGCTGATCTAAACTTGTAGTGAAGGTCATGGAATAACTTTCTGGAAGAGTGACAGGGGAGATGTTGGGTGAGGTTCAGGAAATTACTTAATTCATTTAATTTTAGATATCTGGAATATAATGTTTACACCTGTACTAGGACTGAGATACATAGGTAAGACAGCAGGTAGTCATACATAACATTCTTGATTAGGATGAAATAAATTAGTTCATACAAGTTTCCAGTGAGGATAACATGATTAACTCGCCTATTATCATCCTGCTTCAGATACCTAAAATTACACATTTAATGTGTATCTATATGGTTTCTGGTTTAGAAAATACTCAAACTCTTATTTGCTTTTATCTTTTATTTTCAGGGCACACAGGATCACTGCAGCACTTCTGGGATGACCATGAAGGCTGCTGTGAAAAGCAGAGTACTCTGAGGAACAGTGTGGTCTTTACTGCCAGATTCTTTCCCAAGTAGACTAATAAAACTGGGGCAACTAATACCACAGGCATTGTCTTTTGTACCCCTCCTATACTGAGGCAATGAATAGAAGAAAACAAGTTAATTTCTCTTGCCACTCCCTTTTTTTTTTTTTTTCCTGGTTGTTTTTTGTATTTTTTTAGACTGACTTTAAACTCATAACATTGAGTCTTATCAGATTTTGGTATTCTGTGATGATACATTTCTTTGGGGCTGTGTCTTTGCATTAAACAGATTTCAGCAAACTGATAATGTTCAGTAATTAATAAAAATAAGTGTTAGTAGAAAAAAACATCTTGCTCTGCTTTTTTCTGTCCTTTTTTTTTTTCTTTATTTTTTTTCCCTCCTTCCTCTTTTCCTTTGCTGGAAGCATCAGTCTCAGCCACAAAAATCAATCTTGGAGAGACTTAATACAGGCTAACTTCTTCACTTATTCAGTTGTCCTGTGTTTAACTTGCTCCTTCTCAGCTGGTTTTAGCTGGAAATGGACAAAGATGAATAGAAATACAAGTGCTTCCCATCTCACAAACCTGTGTATGAAAGTAATATTTTAGCCTTCTCTAAAATGTTTATTTTCCTATGTATTATTCTGCCCCAGGTGTGTAGCTGACTTCCAGCCATAGATGAAGCCAACAGTTTTTCCCTTACAAGTTGCATATTCCCAGGTGAAGTAAATAGTGAAAATTAATTACTACATGTATCCTTTCTCTTCCTACCATCTGCTTCTAATGCCTTTTCTTCTAAACCTTTGTTTCCTCTCCCATATTTTCCTCTGATTCTCTAAAGAAGTTCTTCCAGCAGCAAATATTTTAAATTGAAATTACAGCATGATAATTAAAATTACAGTAAGCTAAACCAGACCGGATAATGCTCATACAGGCTTTCTGTAGATTCCTAGGGCTGCTAAACTTCACATCTTTTCTCAAAGCCCAAATTCTACTGATACCTCACTTGTGGTTTCTGCATGGCCAGATGCCGGGGGTAACATGCACCACGGGCAGAAGTCCAACTACAGGAAGTACTTATAAAATCCACAGTGAACTTTTTTCCTGTACGTATGCTGCAAGCATAAATTTCCTTTCTTTTTTCTCTCTTTTTTTTTTCCAGAAAACATCTGTGAAGTATATAATAATCTTCCTCATTTTTGCAGAAACTCATGGAAGTATTGCCAGAGCATAGGGGGAGCTAATGTCAGAGCTGGATGAGACAGTGTTTTATTGCCATGCTTAGATCAGAATTTCCGAGAATTTCATGATCCTGAAAGAAGCTCAGTCTAAATGCAGGATATGGAGAAGGATGTGGTATGTTCTAATGCACACATACACACCCCCACATACAGATACTTCGGATATTACAGCAGACCCTCTTAGGATGCAGAAGACTTCATTTGACCTCAGCCAGCTTTGAGTTTGATCTTGTCTGTATGACGAATATGGAGATCTCAGCAGAAAATAAAGAAGAGTGAAAAATGGAGTGTAAATCCTATTTTTACAAATAGCATTCTGTTTTCTCACTTTCAGTTTTTCAGGTCAAATCCTGAAGAAAGGAGAGGTTTAATATTTGAAAGTTGATATCCCCCCACCCTCCCTTGCAAAAGATAATTTACTGGGACATATAATTACACCTAAAAATTTTAGCCCTCACAAATTTCAGAGAGAGCTACATATAATTTCATAAACATTTTCTTAAATACACCAAATCATAGTAAAAAGAAAACATAAAAAAACAACTTTTTTTTAATAAATACTCAAAGGATTTCAACTTCTAGCAGAGTTTCTTCAGTAAAGTAAGCCAACAAGTCCCATTCACAAAAATTCTTTACATTTCTTGTGAAAGAATTACCGTTTCTAATTTCTAGTGACTTTTGAAAAGCAGGTCAGATGCACCATCTCCATTGGTAATTCTCTAATGTTCATGTACTAAGCTAATTACCCATCAGAGCTGAGAGTATTCAGCATTAGGATCTTTCCCAGGCTCTGGGCTGCACCCTTTCAATGTAGACTGCCAGTCTATCAGCTGTTCGTTGGGCCTCGAACAACAGCTGCCGGCAACTGCAAACATCCGGCCTCGACTGAGAAGCATAAAGAGCCAATTGATAGGAACAAACATCAGGATGCAGAGGAATGCCTGCACAATTATAAATTAATTCTTTTAATTTTAATACACTTACTAGAATGAGAGAGAAGGAAAAGTTAAAAAAGGAAGCTGATGTTAAGATAAGTGAGAGTGGGCTATTGATATTAAGTTCCTGGTTGCCCTATGATGATTGCAGTGATTTTTACTAGAGTTGCCTTGGATTTAATCCTTTCTGACCTTCATTTCCTATGCATCTACCCTTGCAAGCAAGTTTCTGCAATACTCTGATAAGCTGCTTAGCTAAACATCATTTGGCTGTAACAGTGGGCTGATTTGTTTCCTTGTCAAAGGGTAGCTAAACCAGTTATTCTGCCTCCAAAGCATAAAGTGATAGACAGATGGATATGTCAGTCTTTCATGACTATGAATTGATATCGCTACCAAACTGAGTCTGTTGTTGTACTTCAATTAGTAATTTTTAAAATATCTTCATGATGGCTTAGACGTTTGAGCAAATGAGCCCTGATTTGTGGGGAGAGGTCTCTCCTGAGTTAACAGTGCCAGATCAGATAGGATTTTTTAGTAAAATATTTCCACAGTCAATGTCCTTTTTAAAAAAAACATGAGAAAAATAGAAAAAACATGTTAATCTCATACTGCTAGATATGACTAAGTAACTGTGCTGTGCCTCGCCTCATGATCCCAAATTGTGACAAATTGCCTCTTCCTACCACTAATATAGCATTTCAAAATGGATCATTATAAGCCTAAAGTTTGTGAATGAAGTATGTTCAGAGGAAAGCCACATTAAATGGTTGCATTAGGAACTCCAGTGGACAAACCCAAGACAATTCAGAATATGCAGTTTTAGTCAATGGCTGTGAGAACTGGGAGACAGGAACAACAGCATGGGCTTGTAATGGAATGTCATCCTTAACTCTGAATTTCCTGGCAGTCATTCATCTGAGTCACAACTTTAACAGTGTTTAGTTTTTTCATTCCCTTCCCCACTGTGCGTGAATCCCCTCAGTGTGTTTTTCTTTCTTTTCTGTTTTTTGGTGATTGTTTTAGCAACAGTTTCTCTATATTTCATGGACTTGTAGAAACATGTTCCACTAGTATTTTAAAAATGCAGGGTTTTGGGTTTTTTTTCAGGTTTGAAACATAGTCTGATCTTCATTAATAGACAAGCCCAACCAATGCCTTTTTAGCCACATATGGGCTCTTGCCTGGCAACTTAGTTTTCTTGCTTTGGATCTGGATACTAGAAGTACATGGTGTTAATATTTCCAGCAGGGATTAAAGCCCAGTTTACACAAGCTGCATATATAAGAATAGCAGGCCATTGAAAAAGTACTTGAAGGCCAAGACTGATATGAGGCTAAATACTCCAAGACTGAAAAAAACATTTCTACCCTTCCTCTCTGTACAGAAGAGTCATGCAAAGATAACTTCAGATATCAGTCTTTGCTGGATTCCTGGGAATAGACTTTGTCATCCTTTTTTCTAGTAGTGTGTTTGACAGCTCCTAGCCATGGATTCACAAACTGTTATTTTGTCTGTTTTTCAAAGGAGTGGGTATTCATACCTTACTAATTACAGTAAATCAGGCCATCGGTAGTCTAACTCTTTTCTTCCTGTCAGTAGGAAGATTCCAAAATTGCATGTACGCCTTCAGTCAAGCTTTTGGATTGTAATAAAATTCAGGATATGTTCTTAGGGCACTTTTTACATTATCAGCAGAAGAAAAATATTCTGGTCAGAACTTCACTGATTTTTTATTTTTTTTTCTTTTTGCTGTTCATCTAAAACGAAGGTCTGAGGCTGATCATGCTACTCTTATGCAATCAAAACACCCACTAAAATAGGAGATATTATTGCTCACTTGATTTTGGGTGTTCTTATTGTAGGTCTTTATATCTGAGCAGCTGACTTATTTTTGTTCAACAGAATGAAACAGACCCCTTCATGGTTTAAGTTATTGAATTTTGTTACTTTACATAGGTATCTAACTTTGGATAAGATGAATTGCTGCTGAAACCCTTCTTCTTTACCATAGAAGACCTGTAGATGAGCAACTAAAATAGATCAGTTTACAGTGTAGGGGGGATGACTGCTTCCATGAGTATCAGTAAAAGTTTTACCTGTAAAAGTTTTATCTGTAAAAGAGGTCCCAAAAGAGAACAAAGCTGGTAGAGTACTTTATCATGCTGATCACATAACATGGACAGAAGTTGGCTGTATTTTTCCCCAGGATGGGAATTTTATTTTGTGAAGCCAGGGGAAACTGTTGGAATTCAGCCTCCCCTGAGACCTAGTGCAAAGAACACAGCAATTTTGTTAGTATGCTGAGGCAGGTCCCTGCTTGTCTGTTTCTCCTTTTCCTCCCTTCATTCTAGTTCTTGCTGTTAAGGTTATGGCATTTTATCTAATGACTCTTTAATGCAGAAAGTATAAGGTCTCTGAATCGGGAAATGGAACTTAAGATCTCCTTCTCCTGCCAGGGGAATGCAACTGTATTAACCACTGGGCAATGCATGAGCTCTCTTTTGTGTTTCTCACTGATCTAGTTTTGTACAGTAGACCAATATTTAACAGGAGAGTCTTCCCACTGCAGTCCCAGCTTTGCACACAGACTGCTAGTTAGGCATTCCGTTTGACAGAAGAAATGAGCACCAACAGTCCAGGGAAAACCTGCAGCCTCTCTTCATCAATTTTTTGACATAGTGATCCATGGGATAGCTATGTGGGTTTGCTCTATTTGGTGCTGTGAGGGTGCTATGGGTGTGGTCTCTACCTCTCTCCTCCCTCCCCCTCTCTCTCCAACATATGCATTTTGCTAGAGTTAGGCACAGGGAAGACTCTTTTGCTTGATGCAAACAGCCTGAAGCATGAAATAAGCACCAAGATCCTTGGCTCAGACACAATGGCAACATCTCTAAACAGGTACAGTAGCACAACTTTAGGCATCTGAGCTTGTAAACATTCTTGCATTGATCCCTGTGGTCAATGGCTGCTTAGGCAGCTAAGCTAACTTATGCCCTAAGTCAGACATGTTTTCTCTGTAGAATTCACTTGCTTAGGTTTTTTCATTTCTTTGTTTTTTTGATTGTTTTTTGTTTTTAATTTCATCCTCTGTCATCTAGTTCTTCATCATTTGCAACTTTTAGCAAAACCCTTTAATGTTTAGGAAACAGAGTGCTGTTACTGTTGAGACATGCATAAATGTATCTGGCCTGAAAGAAACAACATCCATTTTACAGATATAAAGGAACAAGGCTTCAGCTTCCTTTAAATATAACTTGTTACTTTAGTCTGACCCCTTAAGTTTTCTAAACCAAGGCTTGTGGTATTTGGCATCCATTCTTCTGTTCTTTTGATAAGTACCTGAACAGGATGTCCTTGCAAATTAAATGAAAAACAGCACTGGAAGATTTCCTCTCTCAAGAATAAGTATTAAGATTGGCAGACGGCTTAAGTGGAAATACACAGGAATGCACTTTAGCCAGTACTTCAAAATTGTTCCAGCAGATATTGCTGAGGTAGGTTCATGAAGCTCCATCAGACATCCTTCTGCATTGAATCAATTTTTAATGACCCTGAGCAAGAGCTTTTATTTATTCTATCTTAACTGTTGCAAAGCAGACTTCATATAAAAATACATACATAACCTAAAGAAATAATAGTTTAAACTAATTTGATACCACAGGAATGTCCTTACCATTTTTTGGTAAGGAAGATTGTTGATATAGCCTAGCTAATAATCATCTCTGAAAATTTGATGCACGATTTCTTAAGTCTTCAGGCAACTTGCAGTTGAGTTCAAATTCATGTGTGCATGTGCAGTCACTCAAGCATGCATCAGCTTTAGCAAACTGATGTGTGTGGAGGTCTGTGAATAATAAACTGCATAAACCAGATAATTAATATATTCCCTTATGCAGTTCTGATCCTCTCACAAGGACTGTGCACTTCAAATCTTTGCTTCATAAAAACTCTAAGAATTAGATTCTCTGAGCAGTGTCCGGTGGAAAACAGTTGAAACAAATCAATGACAAACTGCCAGAAATAATATTTGCTCTTTACTAGTTCCAGATTCTTCCAGTATTAGCTATATAATGGGTAAATTAAAGAAATCTAGTATATACTGGCCCTCTAGTGGTAAAAGAAGAGCTTTTGGGAAGGGGTGGAATATTCAGATTCCCGCAGAAAATACACCAGGTCTCCTAATTGTGGAAGAAATCAAAATAAGAGATAAAATATTGTACTTCCGTATATATGATGTTGTACGCATAAATAGATGGATGAGTAGAAGCTAGTTTAAGTAGTTTTTACAGACTTACAGGACTGAATCTTACCTGGTTTGAGGGTCACCACATACCATTACACAGTGCTAACATGCCTGATGACAGTATTACCGTTGTTTTCATAATAAATAAGGCCTGGACTTTCTTGATTGAAGCATAAAAAAAAATAAAATATTGTGCTGAATAATCTAACACTAGAAAAAATAAATATTTTAACTACTTGTCTTTAATAGATGTATATAAGAAAAGAGGTTCATATCTGTACATTTTCAATAAAAAGAGAAGAAATGAAAATAGGGTTTTGCCATCTTGCAATACTTAGTTTAACTCACTGTGATCAACTCATAGGGCAGGCAAAGAGGCATGAACTTTCTGCGTCTATATTTCTTCAAAGGAAAGTGATACTGTTTACCTATTATCTATGGTGTCTCTGGCTGTTGTAAACTCCATACAGCTGCAGGGATCCTTTTTTGTTTTTTTTATCCAGGGGTCTATTTGCAGTGTGATGACACATGGTGCTCTCCGCACCAAAGTGTTTCTCTGCTGTAAACGAACCTTCTACATTGCTGTATCACCTGTCCCATGCCATCTAGAGACCATGATATGAAATAAACTGGCATGCACAGGTGCTACAATTTTCAGTTTAATTGCTGCCAGAAGCAGAATATTTAAGGACAGCAATGCTGACTATTAAATGGTTTAAATGTTGAAAAGGCAGTTCAAAGGGTAAATCAAGATGATGTGAGTGCAGTTATGGAGACACTGATAGTAGACTTAGTGTTATGACAGTGATAGGATTTTCCTTTTCAAAGAGTAAAAACAGGGTTACATTCCTCTTCAGGAAATTTTTATTTAGCTAACTAGAATGGGCTTAGATGGACTCAGAAAAGAAGAAAGCATCACCATAAAATGGCTGTTATAGCCTTTGTTTCCTGTACAATGAGAAAAAAATTCCTTTTTTGAATTTTTTTTTAGGAAAACTGCTTCTGCCTCAGACACCTACGTGGTAGGATTTTTTTTTTTTTTTTTGGCATAAAAAATATGTAAAAACTGGTAATTCTTGTCAATGTTGAAAAGACATAGTTATACCGTGTACATGGATATCCCTGAGAGATATACGGGTTCATATGTTTAGCTGAAATAGATGAATGAATAGGTGAAAGGCACTAAAAATATGGCAGCAATAGCTCTAAAGTTAAAAATCAGCTGTGAAACAATTACAACAAAAAAAAAAGTGTTTTGAACTTCAGTGTCTCTTCTGACTGGTTCTGTGACTTTCCAACTGCTAAATTTAATTAATTTTTTCCATGGGCTCCATCTTGACATTTCTAGCAACAGAGGGTAACTGAAAAATATGTACAGGTTTTATAATGCTGAATTTTATTTGAAGCTTTTGCTGCCACGAATTTTTTGTTTCTCAATTTTTAAGCTTATCTCAAACTCACAAGAAAATTGTCATTTCTCTCCTAGCCTAAGTTTTCAGAAATATATTAACAATCCAAAAAGGAAAGTAAACTGAACCACATTGTTGTGACAAAGGTGAAATGAAATGCTATTAAATATGCGCATCTTTTTCTGAAGAAAGGAAAAAAAAAAAAAGAATGCTGGAAAAAAACCTCTATTTTGAGGAACACATATCTGTAAATGGACAACACTTTCATTTGGCTGGAGTACAGAATTGAGAACATGATGGCTGTCTCTAAGCAACTGAATTGTTAAGCACGAAGTAGTTGCATGTGTTTTCCAAAGGAGCCTCAGGTTTATTTAAACTATAAAATCAATTTAACTGTAAGAAAAGAAGCTCTTAATAGCACTTACTTTTAGCATTTTCCTACTCAATAATATCCTCACTGCTCTGACATCAGGGTGAGCAGCATGTGGGATGGAAAGGAAATTAGCTTGTTTTTGCAGGAGGACATTTGTTGGCATAGACTAAATTCCTAAGAGAATGGCAGCAGATTTACCACCACTGGAAACAATAGATTCTCTCTCCTCAGCCACATCTCACCACAGACTCAGGCTTTTTCATTTCTTGTGCTCCACAAGAGACCTTTTATGGTACTACATGTGATTTTTATGACTGCAGTATGTATAATGACGTTCCTTTACAGTACTGTGACATCAAAGGATGATCAAATTGTTGTGAATTTATAGTGACCGCTGTGGAAATGAGAGGGTTTTGAAAGTGGTGGAGTTGTATAATAGTGGTACAGAATATTACATCTCTGGACATCTTGTATGTTTTATGATATGTGATGTATATTCCCATTGGCAGTTTCTAACATTAGAAAAGTCTTCTTAACAGTGTTTAGCATTAATAATACATATTATTGGATATATGGATTATAGATTTTAAAATATATAATGGATTTTCTTTGAGATAAACTGATTCTATTTCTCCATTTAATTTGTTTCCACGAGAGATTTTAAGGTCATAAGTTATATAAAATAATAGTACTCCTTTTTTAAAGAGAAAATGTATTTTATGTCATGACTAAAAATATTTTTGCAAAACTATATGAAGTGTTACCTCTATCAAAGTCATTTCAACTAAGTTTTAAAGTAGCGATTAACAGGCTTTTAAGAACCAAACAGTTTGGATTAGGGTAGTTTGGTGTTTAGTCATTTGTCACAGGTATTAATGCTTGCCTTAATTAAGCACTGTCAGATTGACAAACCTTGTGACAAGTGGTTAGCCATGAAAATTTTCCATATTGTATCTATCTTCTTTGAAGCCTTAAATACCTTACAAACAAATTAGTACTTCTCTTTTCAGTATCTTTCAGAAATGAAATTACAGAAGTCTACTAAGCTAATTTAGATAGGTTTAGCTGACATCATTGCCTAACAAGTTTTAGGATAGCGTCCATATCATTTATGACATTTGTCAGATAGATAAGATCTCTGGTTCCCATGCAACTAGTAACCATTAAATTTAAGTTGCAAGTGAGGTTATTGGGTCTGTTCGCATGCTTATGATTGGGTACTTGCTCAAAATCCTTAAAAGATCAAGATTATTCAAATCTCTGTCATGGCTACTATTTTGACATTGACTTAAAGAAATCATCAGTATCTTCAAACCTCTTCTCAAAATATGGAACATTTCTCCCTTAGCTGAGGCTCATAAGATTTAAACATTCCAACATGAGCTGAACACAGTAGCTTTCCTTACAGTCAGTGGATAGAAGCAGGCAATTAACATGAATTTCCTGATCTCTTAGACTGGAAGATGAGACAAACTGTGTTCTACTGACAGTACAGTGAGCACAATGCAATTGTCATAGATGCTGATGACCAGTTTAGGTGTTTAAAGCTATGTGAGATGAATCCTCCCCTGGAGGCCCAACTTTCAGTGTTTATACTTACTTGTGAAAAGTATATGCACAAATACATAAAAATGACACTCACATACCCGTTCCTCAATTCAATTCATGACCATTTTTTGTGCTGTTATTTTTGCATGCTAAAATGTTGCGCTACCGCCTAATTTTAAAGTTGCTGCTTGATTAAAGACTAAAAATTACACAATCATTCGTATTTTCACTTATTTAGTGTTTTATTGCCAGTACTACTTTCCAATTAAACCAGCAAATATCCTAAGCTCAGCTCAAATGACTTCCTGTCATTTGGAATTTCATCAATGTTCATATCTGCCAACATACAAAAATAGCTTATGATGGGCAGAATAATGACTAAACTGCCATAGTACAGTGTGGTGTTTAATGGCGAGGACCAAGCCCTTGCTGTTAAAACAGTTACACATAGTAAGAAGTCTGAAGACATTGTGAAGTCCATGGGATCTCCCTGGGGTTCAGCCAACTGTCCAGAACAAGCAGCCAGTAGAGCTAGTCTCACCACAAGGCACTAGAATGCAGAGAAAATTTTCCTAAATGAAGCTGATTATTTCAGTGAGTTCTGGATGAAGCTCATAAAGTAAAGACAAGTAGAAATGTAGGAAATGGAAGGTAGACCTATTTTCATACTGAGACCCAAACTGATGATTGCATAAGTGATTTAAATAACTTTCTACTATGATATCTGTAAAATGCATGAAAACATTCTTCAGAGCAAAAGGTGCTTTATGACTTGCACAATAGACCAGTTACCCAGAAGAGGACAGGTATACAAAAGGTGTTTCAGTGATAGAATACAGCTGTATGCTTTCCAAATTGAAGGCACCCCGTATCAGTGACCGTTATGAAATTGTGTGCTATATTGGAAGATGTTGGGTTTGAAATATTTGTCCTGTATTGAAATGCTAATTCTTCTGCAGCTTGACTATGATGTTTGCACTTATTTTTATAAACTATTTTCTAGAAATTGCAAAACTACATCTTTGATTCAATAAATAGTGTTTAGAAACACCATGCATATTAAACTTGTAACATCTTACCATCCCATCAGAGAGCAGAAGTAGGAGTACAATGGCACTCAGAACCACAGGATAACATTAAATCTAAAGCTATAAATAGCTTGAAGAATGGACTAAACAGATTTGCCTGTGATAGAAACTAGAGCAAGCAGTGGTCTAATGCTGTAATTTTTATATAGGATTGCCGCATCACTCAATACACTGGAAAGATTTTTTTGAGGCAAGCTGTTCTGCTTACAGACTTCTACACATGCTTTTAAAATCTTCCAACCTGAAGATAACTTCCAGATAAACATCTTAGATTTCCTATTGTTCATCCTGACGTTTTTTCCTTTACTTTTTTCATTTACTCATCCTGTTTGCCTATTAAAAAAAAAAAACGCAGTGAGATATTGATATGTATGATATAATACTGTGCATTATATTAAGTTGTTTAAATAAATGTAAATAAATCCATCACTTTTTTTGCTGCTGTGCATAACTGTTAAATCTCATAGATTTTTGGTAATATTTACAGTGTACTCAGGGACTCTTTCTTTGGTAGAATGCATGATTAAAGAGAGGTTATAATCAGTGTTCTACAGAAGACCACTTTATGTTTCAGGAAAAAATTTTTTATGTTAGCCGATGCAGCATGTTCCATTCAGCCTCCTCTCCTGGAATGGGCAGAAAGTAAAGAACACAAATGAAGATCTGAGGGAAGTAGCTACTCATCCAGTTTCTGATGGCGGTATGGACATTTTATTTCTTTAAGGAGGAAAGAGGGAAAAAAAAATAGAATTTATAACAGCATATGTCCTCAGCAGATGATTAAAAGGGACATTATCCTTCCAAGGGAACTGAAAGAATAATTCTCTGTCAACATGGGAGTTTGGAGATAATGCAGTTGGAAGGCCTCTCATCTCAGAGGAAGTAAAGGTCTGGGAAAGTTGGTGAAAAGAAAATACACGTAATATCAGCAAATTGAGACGCAGGGTGAAGTTACTGGGAAAATAAGGATAAAAACATGCGAGTTTATCAACCAGTTTTGCTTGCAAGAAGAATAATTTGTAAGGTTTTTTTTTAATTAGACTACTGAAAAAACTGTATTCAGAAATAAATAATTTTTCTAAAAGCATCAGAAAAAATATGATTGAATATAGGGAAATTTTAAAGAAAATATCAAATTCTCATTAACAAAACATGTCTGTACTTTTCAAAAGATTAACTGACAATAGGAACAGAGCACAAAAATCTTGGGATTAAGATGGAAATGAAAAAGTGGATGCTTCTGAGGTAGTTGAGATACTTTAAAGATAAGGTGGTTGGAAACAAAAAACAGATGAGGATATCAGAGTTTTCAGAAATGTGAGACCCAAACAATGTTTGGTGTGCTTCCAAATGCAGCAATATAATATGGTTCATCCTAGCAAATATGTACCCTGAAAAGCAGGACTAGATCTTTGTTTCCTTCAGTGACTCAGTCTGAATATAGCTAAAAGCTATTGCTTAGATCAGAGGCACTTCCAGTTAATGCAAATAAGAGAAGAACACACCTTTGCTGTATCAGTATTTTTTGTGTACTCATTTCTGAGCTCTTGTGCCAGGATAGTATTAGAAGACCTCAAGGAGTCAGTGCTTCCTGAGTACTTAGAGCCCTGTCAGGAAATGTAAACACAGGGAATTTCTGTGTGGGCAGATGAAGATGGGCTCCTGCTCCCCGGGCTGCGTTTTGTTCTGGATGCCACTGAACTACATTGATGCGGCACAATGCCATAACAAATCATCTCATGTTACTGCCGCCCTGACAGACATACATGATCTTTGCTAGGAGTAATGCCTACCCAGTTTATTGACTGGAGCTACCTATCTTTAGTTCAGATTGCAGAACAAGAAAAAGACTTCATGTCTTTTTATGTGCATAATACTATGTGTAGACATCAGGCTGATATTCAGCTATACAGGTGAGCAGCACCATGTTTATTTTTCACTTCAGCAATATACATGAATATACTATTCATATACCTTAATATGTGTGTATTTATAATAAACTTTTATATATGTGGAAATGCATATATATATGTATTCAGAGATATGTCAGCGGATACATCTCATCCTCAGGTAAGCATTTAAAAGCAATCACATGAATCATTTTCTGTGATTCTTACAGAATATTCTTCTATGGGATGCTCACATAACATTTACATAACAACATTTTCCTATTCATTTATGGAAGAGGAAGTCACTTTGTGATACTAAATTTCCTTTTTCATACTAACTGAACTGCCCATATGCAATTGACACAAAAGGATTATCTGTCACTTCAGAGACAGACAAGGGTTAGAAAGACTAGCTAGAGAAAATTTGTCTAAGGAACACCTGTTGCTCAGCAAATACTCACATACTACCTCAGCATTAGTAAGTACTGGATCTGCAGAAGGAACCAGTTGGTGCTGAGGACATGGTACGTCAACAGTATGTGCATTTCAGGACATTTCACAAAATCTAGGGTGTTCCCATGGGGCAAACATCCATAAATAGTTGGAACAAATTAAGTTTGTTCCTTGAACACATCTTTTGTTTTACTTTCAGCTAAACCAAATCCATTCAGAACTCTCTCAGATTACATTGTGAGGAGAATAACTCCACAATAATCAGGAGATTTAGTTTCAAAAGTGCATTCCTGATCTGACCTAAAACTCAACTGCAGTTACACCCAGTGTATTTTGCACCAACAGGGATAGGCCTCTTGGCATACACATTGTGGAATTTGAGTACTAGACTGTTTAAAACAGGCTAAAATTAAGCTCTAGCAAGGTCAAAGCTCTGGCCAATTGGGTGAAAGAACTGTATTTGTCAGTGCTCTAAGACCTGCTATAAAATTCAATTGAAATGCCAGGAAGACAAACATGAGGATTTATATGACTATTATGCACAGATGCTTCCACTATTTAAGTGCACAAGATGGTGTGTCTGTTTATCCAATCACTCTCCAGTCCCAAATAAATAAGAAAAAAACAAAAAGAAAAGGAAATGAGATTTGATCTTCAGGAGTGAAAATATAAATAACAGATGACTTGTAGCTTTGCCTTAAACAAGTTATTCTTTTTAATTTCTTCACTTTTAATCTTTCTTTTAAACTTCCCATTATGTAATTGCTTTTTGGATTTTTTTTTCTTCTATTCCCTTTCTGCATTAATGCTTGGTAACTTAATGCATGCTCGTGCATGCGTACTTTATTTCACTTTTGCACAGGAGATCCAACAAAGACTTTCTATGCCAGAAAGAATTGCTGGACAGGTTGTTGAAGGCGTCTGCTTCTTCCTGCAAATACTTTTTTTTTTTTAAATCTCTGTGGGGATAGAGGAGGAAGAACAGGAATTAGGGGAGGACTGTTATAAACAAAACTATAGACCTCCTCCATATGGTTGTGAGCAGGTTTCCCTAGGCTTGGCCTTGAACAGTCTAATCCCCTGCAGGGCAAGTTCACTGAAGTGCAATGGCCTGCTATTAGAGGGCTGTGTTTTCTAACACCTGGGTGATGGAGTTTCCAGCTAGTAATTAGACACCTCTTGCAGGCAGCAGAAGAGTCCCTTTTTGTACATTGTTTGCAAAGGTGGGGGTGAGGATGGGGCGCCTAAAAAGCAGAAAGAAGAAACTTCCTGTATGGTGTTTCATGTTAGCTTGCACTCTGTCAGGAAAAAAAGCTGGGATTGAAGTTAGTTTCATATTAAATTTCATAAGGGGACATTCCTGCTGGATTCTCAACTGATTTTTTCACTCTCTTAAAACTCAGTATCATATTACAGGTATTGAAAATAAATGTGTTTTGCAAGCTAATGGGTAATGAGGCACTTAAGAGAAATCCCTGGACCCCTGCATCTCTCTGGAGCCCAGAGAAGTTAGCGTTCATTGACAGCTCCAAGGGGATTTATTTAAGCCTAAAATAAGTATTTCTTTGGACTTAATTATAGGAAGTGCTTAAGCTGCTGAATTCAAATGCCAAAAGGGATTCATTTAGTCCAAAGTGAATCTTTTCCTGTTCTGAAATTAAAATTCTCAGAACAGTTTAAAACAAGCAAGAAAAAAAACACAAACCAGCACCAGTGAACATTACCTGTTTTTTATTGAGCTTATGCTTATTTTTGAGCTTCAATTTATCCATATATGCTAAAACTCCTCTTCTTTGGGAAGCAGCCTTTGTTCATGTCCCTGATACCTTCTGGAACAGGTATGACAAACACTTTTGTTACAATAATAAGCAGTAAGCAGCTCAAAGTTCAAAGAATTTAATAGTTTGAAAAATAAGAGGTTTATGGCTTCTGTGGGTTTTCATGTGCATATATTGTCCGTGATTAACACAGGAATGACTGATTATTGGTGGTTAAATTACAGCTGTATTTCAGTGTCTTGTATCACTCTTTCATTAGAACTTGCAAGTCAGAAATTCTGACAAAGTGCAGTTTCAGGGGGTGCAGTGAAACTCATTGCCAGTAGATATATGGCCCTGATCTCTTAGCAGACAGAAAGTCCTGATAGACTGAAATAGCCTGAAGAAGTCAGTATCACTTGCAAGCATGAAAGATCTCCATTGAAAGGCCATACAAGTGTGCAGGAGCATAAGTATGTCTATTTGGGGTAGATATTAATATTTGGGCCATGCTTGGTGTTTTGTTGGACCAATAGAACAACGTTAAAGTATTATTGATATCTACTTACATTTCTCAAAGTATTTTGTAAGGAAATTGGGAACCTGCTCCTGTGTTTGTTTTTTTTTTGTTTCGCCCATCAAAATATGACTCTGTTCTCTCCTGTTGGAAAAAAAAAAACAAAACCACAAAACAGGTAAAAAATACTACATCTCTGTATTTTTCTCAGCTTACACCTTTAGGAGTTATCTGTCAGTTTTGCCGAATGTACCCAGAGATTTCTAAACCTGGTCTATGCTTCCTTCAATTTCCAAGTCACTCCCTCCCAGAGTTCTTAACAATGTAACAGCTGCAAAAATCTGCTGATGACAGCATAAGGAACTTTATTTAAATGTTTTGGGTGTGGTAAAATAGGTAATTTGATACTTTTTGTTGGTTTTTTTGAAAATTAAAGGAAATCTGTTTTGTTCTCAGGTCTGGCCCTGACGTAGGATCTGATAGAGCTGACTGATTTTTCTGAAATTATCTGAATTGCCTGAAACCACTTGTAACTCATTGATCTGAAATCTGTATTAACATTAGCCAGATGAAAATGGCATCTGTTAACTGAGCTATTCTGCTTCTTCAGTTCCTCATGATGTCTCAGACAATATGCCTTTCTGCACTTCTATTTCTCTGAAACTCTGTCGCTGCAAGGCATAGATTCAGAGAGGAGGGCAAAAGAGAAAAATAGGGGAGTTTTGCCCTTTATTTAAACAATGACATAATCAATTTGGAGAGGAGATGAGCAGTGTGTCCCAGAGAATGGAAAAGGAAGTCTTCACATGTTTTTACACCACTTCTGTGTTCCAGGCTGTGATTATCTAATTAAACAAATGCACGTATATATTTTGTTCACTTGACTGGAAACCTAAGGGTTGTGCTGTAGTCACAACAAGCATATGAAATAACATCTGACACAAGGAAGAGCTGCTCCCTGTTTATACTAATATTTATATCTGCTTCATTAGAGCAGAAAACACTTGCTGAACAGGCACATGAAAATTCAGTACTACTGATGGGACAGAAAAAAACCTCAAGCAAATCAAGCTGCATTAAAATATAGGAAAGCATTGATATAGTTGGTCTAGAATTTTTATTCTTAAAAATATTAACATCCTTCTGCCTGAAGTATTTTTAAATCACTTGGACAGCAAAAAAAAAAATTCCCTGAAATAGCAAAGATGACCTAATGTTTCACATGCTTTTAATACAATATAAATACATTAATGAATCTATCCTGTAGTGCTGAGTGTATTGACAGGTCTTTTTATTGCATTTATCAAGATAACATGGCTTTGTACAGCAGCTGAGCTTTTTTACTGCAAGATCTGTTTAGTCATATAGCTTTAAATGCCATTGACCTCTTTTTTCATGTTGGTGATTTATTTATTTTCTGATTTGATTTTAGCTTTGCATTCTAGAAAAGGATTGCTATTATTTCTCCTCATTTTTTTCAATCAGACACAGGTACACATGTGTGTAGATGTCAATATATATATAGCATACAAGGGAGTGTCAAATGAAAATATACCTGTAGTATTATAGACATTTTATGGAATTTTATAGATTCTGCTCTATAAAAACAAAGCTTCCATCTAGAAGCTAGGATTTAAACAGGTAGAAGCTAGTGGAGTACTGCTGTCATTGATGGTACATGTTTTCAGGAGAAGAAAAGTCTCCATTAAATACCATCACTGTTTGAAACTGCAGTACTGAACACTGTGTTTAGTATCATAAATATATTTGCACTTATTAATTTTGTATATTAACCAATGATATAAGAATCCTCTATTAATTGTATATTAATTCAATTAACAACATACATTAACATTAGTTTTTTACAACCTGAAGCAAAAAATGCTTGGGCAATAGTCTATCAAAGTCAATTTAATTTATTGTTCATAACATTATTGTTCTTCTTATTGCTAGCATATCCTTGAGATACAGCTTACTTTTTTTACTATTTGCCTAAAAAAAAGGACAATTTCTTAAATTTGTTGGTTTATACCTGTCTTTAGCACTGATATATCTTCATGCAAGTACTAAGGATTTTAGAGACCAAAAGAAGGAAAGCAGCACATAAAGCTAGATGGGAATAATCACTGGAGTACGTTTGAAAAGACTGCTATTCTCTTTTGAACTTCAGAAAAGCTATGTTGTTGCAAGTTTTAAAGTGCTTTACTCGGTATGTTTGTGATATACTGGAAAGATAAATTGTGTCCTACAGCATACATCTTGAGTTTGCTTTTGCTTTCTTTTGACCAATCAAAATATTAGAATTTATTCAGGAGTATTTAACTAGAAATCTGTGACTTTTAAAAGTTTGTTGCCTTTGTTTCCCAGATACTGAACTGCTGATGTTACTCGCAGACATTCCTGCTCTCCTACTTAAGAACTAGTATTTAATAATATAATCTGGAATTAGCAGCGGAATAATTTCAGCTTGCAACACTGGGAGAAGCTGAGGCACAAGTAAGGGGAACACCTTGGAAGAATACCACAGCAGTTGCATACTGCGCAAATGCATTTGTAAAATACATGAAAGATCACTTGGCTGATCTTTGGTGCTCTTTATAAAATACACTATGTCCTGTTTCAGCAACAGAGGCCAGATGTACGACTTAAGCAGAATTTGACCCTGTTAGTTAAGCAAGCTGGAACAAAGCCTATACAGAATTCATGTTGAAAACTCAGTGTAGCATGGAGATTTTAATGCAGGCAGATGGCTATTTACAGATCTACAGTTTTACTTATACTGATCTCAGCTGCATACCCCCAGATATTCTAAGTAGTATACTAACAGTAATTTAAGCAAACGAATGATAATTTTTTTCAAATCTTTCAATTTGTTATGTAGGCCACAAATATGCACATCTGTCAGTATTCTTAAAATACAAACGTAAGTAGAACCTCTACTTTATTTTTTTAATAATAAGAATAAGATTTGTCCAATTCTTTGAATTGTAATTAATTTTTTAATGACAGCACCTTGAAATTCACCCACAGATTTAACGTCTGTAAACATGCTGATTTGCAAAACGTAAAGTATAAACATCTAGATTTTGTTTCTAGGGAGTCTTGCAATCAATTTTCTATTTAATATAATAGAAAATATAACATATAGGAAATATAATAGAAATAG